>JAWZYT010005513.1:0-45711 GCA_034508575.1 Petrolisthes manimaculis
AATAAGAAATTTGAAGTGTGCATGAATTATTATATTTTCTGTGTGTGTGTGTGTGTGTGTGTGTGTGTGTAGCTGTATCTCTCTCTCTCTCTCTCTCTCTCTCTCTCTCTCTCTCTCTCGACGATTTCTGCCTATTCCTATAATTTATACATGCTTCCTTCGCTTCCTCTCTTACTCCTCTCCTCTTATCATCTCTCCCACCTCCCTCCTCCCTCCCCACACACCCACTTACCTACCTTCCTCCCCAACCCACACACCTGCCCACTTACCTTCCTCCCAACCCACCTACCTATCCACTTACCTACCCATCTACGCCCACACTTCCCAGCTAACCCTCGCCCACACTCTCATGCATGTTAAACCATTGTTCCCCGCCCTCCCCCTATTCTCTCTCTCTCTCTCTCTCTCTCTCTCTCTCTCTCTCTCTCTCTCTCTCCCTCTCTCATTTCCTTCTCTTTCTGTTATCTCTCTCACTTTTCTTTCTCCAACTTCTTTCTATCCCCCCTTCACCTTCTCCTCTTCCTCTCCCTCTCCTCTTCCCTCCCTCTCCTCTCCTCTCTTCCTTCTTCTCTTCCCTCCCCCCCTCCTCCAGTCCTCTCCTCCCTCGCCTACAGGTCTGAGAACACCTGTTGAAGCCACAGACCTGATTTGATACACCCCTATACCTGTACTACCAATACCACTACTACCTGTACTACCAATACCACTACCACAACCACTACCACAGCTACTTCTAATACCAGTACCATTATACCAGTACCACAACTACGGTACTTCTAATACCACCACCCCTACTATTACCACAACTACTTCTAATACCAATACCAATACCACAACCAGTAACACAATTACTTCTAATGCTACAACCACTACCATATTCGAAGTGGTACTGGTTGTGGTAGTGGTAGTAGTGGTTGTGGTATTAGCATTACAAGTGGTATTGGTTGTGGTAGTGGTAGTAGTGGTTGTGGTATTAGCATTACAAGTGGTATTGGTTGTGGTAGTGGGTGCAGTTGTGGTATTAAAAGTGGTAGTGATAGTAGTAATATACTACCACTACCAATACCACTTTTAATACCACATTTAATACCACTACCACTACTACCATATCCAGTACTACATTAATGATAGATAGATAGGTAGATGGACAAACGATAGATAATGGATATATATAATGGATAGATATAATGGATAGATATTATGGATAGATATAATGGATAGATATAATGGATAGATATTATGGATAGATATAATGGATATATATAATGGATAGATATAATGGATAGATATTATGGATAGATATTATGGATAGATATTATGGATAGATATAATGGATATATATAATGGATAGATATTATGGATAGATATAATGGATAGATATAATGGATAGATATAATGGATAGATATAATGGATAGATATTATGGATAGATATAATGGATAGATATTATGGATAGATATTATGGATAGATATAATGGATAGATATAATGGATAGATATTATGGATAGATATAATGGATAGATAATGGATAGATATAATGGATAGATATAATGGATAGATATAATAGATAGATATAATAGATAGATATAATGGATAGATATAATAGATAGATATAATGGATAGATATAATAGATAGATATAATAGATAGATATAATGGATAGATATAATAGATAGATATACATACATAGAACATTCTAACCTTGTAAACATCAAGACTCATTAATCATATCCAGAATAAGGAGAGAGAGAGAGAGAGAGAGAGAGAGAGAGAGAGAGAGAGAGAGAGAGTATAAATTGTATCGAGTAAGAGGCAATAGACGAGAAAATTTCAACTCTGTAATTTTCTTCAGTTGGTAGTTAGGAGAGAGAGAGAGAGAGAGAGAAAGAGAGAGAGAGAGAGAGAGAGAGAGAGAGAGAGGAGTAGGGAGAGAAGAGGAAGATGGAGTGAGAAAAGTAGAATAGTGAGAGACAGAAGAGAGAAAGAAAAGTAGAATCCTTCTATCTCTTTATCCTTTTATCTATCGTTTTATCATTCTATCTATATATCTATCCTTCTATTTATCCTAATATCTATCCTTCTATCTATCCTATCCTTCTATAAATCTTTCTATCTATCCTTTTATCTTACTTAGAAAATCATCCTTCTCTCTCTCTCTCTCTCTCTCTCTCTCTCTCTCTCTCTCTCTCTCTCTCTCTCTCTCTCTCTCCTTATTAGTGTGTGTTACGTCTCCTACACGTTAGAGGGATGTTGGTAGTTGTTGTGGTGGTGGTAGTTGTGATGGTGGTAGTAGTGGTGGTGGTAGTTGTGATGGTGGTAGTAGTGGTGGTAATGTTTGTGGTGGTGAGTGTAATATTAATAGTATTATTGGTTGTGGTTGTGTTAGGTATACAATTGTAGATATATAATAATAGCATAGAATAGTAGTAGAAGTAGTAATAGTAATAGTAATAGTAGTAATAATAGTAATAGTAGTAATAGTAGTAGTAGTAGTAATAGTAATAGTAGTAATAATAGTAGTAGTAGTAATAGTAGTAGTAGTAGTAGTAGTAGTAGTAGTAGTAGTAGTAGTAGTAGTAGTAGTAGTAGTAATAGTAGTAGTAGTAGTAGTAATGATCCGAAATACGTTAATATTACAGTAATATGTTTCAGGAAGCTTATATATGATAAACACACAAGTATTATATCCTTATCGTTTATTCGATATCACCTTATCTATCATTGTAGCGTCGTGTATGAATGAATGGATGTATGAATGTATGTATGTATGTGACGTAGAGTGTTGTATATGAATGAGTGTTATCTAATGTATGTATGTACTTGAATACATGTCTCTCAATCAAAGATATTTTTTTTTATTTATTTATTCGCTCCCTTCCTTTATTTATTTAAACTCCATCATATTTTCCTGAAAGTTTTTTTTATCCATATCCACAATCCAACCTTTACATATTTTTCTCTGTTTTTCCCCACAATCAAACACACTATATTTTATTCACACATCCACAATCAAACACACTATCTTTATTCTTTCCCACAATCAAACACACTATCTTTATTCTTTCCCACAATCAAACACACTATCTTTATTCTTTCCCACAATCAAACACACTATCTTTATTCTTTCCCACAATCAAACACACTATCTTTATTTTCCCCCACAATCAAACACACTATCTTTATTTTCCCCCACAATCAAACACACTATCTTTATTTTCCCCCACAATCAATCACACTATCTTTATTCTTTCCCACAATCAAACACACTATATTTTATCCACAATCCAATCTTTACATATTTTTTTCTTTTTCTTTCTCCTTACGCACAATCAAAAACACAATTTCTTTATCCACATCCACAATCAACCCCTTTTCATATTTTTTTTCTCTATCTTCCCCGATAAACAAAACTTTAACATTATTTTTTCTTTATCCACAAACATATTTTCTTAATCGTCATCCATAACCAAAAAACAAACCATTATTTTATTTTTGTTTATACCCATCCACAATGCAACCACAAACATTATTATTTTTGTATTTATTTTCTACACATCCACAATGCAACCACTAACACTATTATTTTTGTATATATTTTTGTATGTATGTTTGTATTAATTATTGTATTTATTTTCTACCCATCCATAATTCAACCACTAACACTATTATTTTTGTATATATTTTTGTATTTATGTTAGTATTTATGTTTATATTTATGTTTGTATTTATTTTCGTGTCTCCTCCTCCTTCTTCAGACATCTACTCCAGACTTCGGGAGGGAGGGATTTGCCCCAACTGCAGGATGCCGTTTGATAAGGGCAAGAAGAGGAAGCTGATCGACCAGTGTGGACATGAGAGGTGTTATTCCTGTCTCTTCAAGTCGGAAACCTGTCCCATATGTGCCTTGCAAGGTGAGTCACGGTCTACTCTGTCTGTTTGTTTGTCTATGTGTCTTTCTTTGTTTGTGTGTGTATTGTGGTGGTGTATTATTATTATTGTTATTGATATTATTATTTTTATTTTTATTATTATTATTATTATTATTATTATTATATATATATTTTTTATTATTATTACTATTATTATTATTATTTTTATTATTATTATTTTTATTTTTTATTTTATTATTATTATTATTATTATTATTATTATTATTATTATTATTATTATTATTATTATTATTTTGATACAGAAAGCCAAGGGCTGAAAATATACCTTGTAAAATAGTGATGTAAATAGGTGATAGTTTAGTTTATAGATAAATACAGTATGGATAAAGATATTCACACAACATAAAATAAATAGACACACATACACAAATACACTACATTCTTACACATACGCGCATAATATTCATTGTGTGTGTGTGTGTGTGTCGGTGTGTAAATGTTAGTGTATGTGTAAAATTTTGATTAAACTTTTACTGTGTGTGTGTAAAAAAGATTGATAATTCACTTTGCGTTTATGTGTGTGTGTGTGTGTGTAAAGTTATGTATTAAAGATGAATTTACTGTGTGTGTGTGTGTGTGTGTGTGTGTGATATTAAGGTCATAGTTGTGTGTTAACGGTAGCCCGGTAAGCTCCCCCCCTCTCCCCACTCCCCCCCCCCCCTTCCCCAATTATCCTTATCTGATAAAGTTACACCACCACCGCCACCTCAAGTCTTCGATATGCCCCCCCCCCCAACCCCCCAACCCCCCGCTACCCCCCCCGATTCCTTTCACTCTCAACCTCTTCTTCTTCTTCCTCTTTCTCCTATTCCTCTTTCTTATCCTCTTTCTCTTTTATTATCCTACCTTTCATCTCTTCATCTTACAAAATTATACATTATGTCACACACACACACACACACACACACACACACACACACACACACACACACACACACACACACACACACACACACACACACTTCAATCAAATCCACCCTTCCCTCAACACACACACACACGCGCACACACACACACACACACACACACACACACACACACACACACACACACACACACACACACACACACACACTTCAATCAAATCCACCCTTCCCTCAACACACACACACACACACACTTCAATCAAATCCACCCTTCCCTCAACACACACACACACACACACACACACACACACACACACACACACACACACAGGCAGGCAGGCGTGGTGTATAGATAAGATAAGACTGTATTGAGACACAGTGGCGCCATGTGTACAGATAAAGGGAAGCAAAGGAGAGATAAAGAGAAGCAAAAGAAAGATAAGAAAGGCAAATGAAAGATAAGAGAGGCAGAGGAAAGATAAGAAATAAAGGGAGGGGGGAAATTTTGTGTTATGGTAAATCTGGAGCAACTGAATCCTCCAAACTATTCCAAGCAACAGAACACCACTATATATATATTTACTTCTTGCTCTTCTGGTCCTGTTATGTACTTTGGAGGAATCAAGGCACTCCAAATGTAACCAAAGTGAATTCCCACCTTCACCCAACGTGGCTTCCTGTGGTAGAATGGGTGAGGAGGGGAGGGGGAGGGGTTTGGGAGAGAGGGGGAGGGAGGAGGTTGATGATAAAGGTTTGTGTGAATGAATGAATGCCTTGGTAGATAGATAGGTACACACACATACACACACACATTCTCTCTCTCTCTCTCTCTCTCTCTCTCTCTCTCTCTCTCTCTCTCTCTCTCTCTCTCTCTCTCTCTCTCTCTCTCTCTACTTACTTGCGTGTGTGTATAGACGTTGTAATAATCTTCCAATTCCCGTATAAAGAGAGGAGTGGTGGTGGTGGTGTCATATCGTCTATAGGTATATATTCACTGGGTTCATATCGTCTATAGGTATATATTCACTGGGTTCATATCGTCTATAGGTATATATTCACTGGGGTCATATCGTCTATAGGTATATATTCACTGGGTTCATATCGTCTATAGGTATATATTCACTGGGTTCCAATCACTTTAAAATGACCCTATGACCGTGTATGGGAATTGGAGACTTCTGCTGATTCCTCCTGACTGTGCCATGAAACAAACAATCTCCTTCAATATTGGTGTGTGTGTGTGTGTGTGTGTGTGTGTGTGTGTCGTGGCAATATTTGAAGGACTCGTATACCTCCAATTTTCTGACTACATCCTATAATTGGACGAGTGAAAGGGAAGGGATTCACTCTTAACTCTAATCCTATTGACGGGGAGTTTAAACCTGATTGACCCTTGATCAGAAAACGAAGAAGGAGAAGGAGGAGATATATAAGTGAAGGAGGAGATATATAAGTGAAGGAGGAGATATATAAGTGAAGGAGGAGTTGCATGATGGCGGGTAATGACGCCACGCTGACGCCATGTTGTCCCTCACGGATCTAGGTGATAAACACGAGTGGATGATTACTGTAAAAACATGACCAAGATATATGATGATTACAGTAAAAGAATAGATGATATATGGTAACTATTGGTATGTGTGTGTGTGTGTGTGTGTGTGTGTGTGTGTGTGTGTGTTAAAAGAGTTGTTGATGTTCTCCCTGTACACAGACCACCTAGCACACACACACACACACACATTATCTACCTTTATACACACCTTTATATACCTTTATACTTACACACACACATATTCACACATCTACATCTACCTTCACACACACACACACACACCTTTTGAACATTTCATATTACATTTAGGAATAATCACCTACATACTTATTTTTTATATATATTTTTACCGAGATCAAACATCACAGGCCCCGTAAAAAAGACAAAAAGACAAAAAATAAAAAAAAACAATGACAATAAAACCCGCTCATTCACTCCATCTCCCGCCAAATCCTCTCATTAATCTTTACGCTGATAACGAATCCATTCATTCATACTTTTACCCAAACTTTAAAAGAATCATAAAATAAAAATGAACCACAGTACACTGATAAAGGAATCATTCATATACAGTATTTCTAATTGAGGATTGTACTTATTGTTGTTATTATTATTATTATTATTATTATTATTATTTTAATTTTAATTTTAATTCTATTTTTATTGTTCATATATTATTATTATTATTATTATTATTATTATTATTATTATTATTATTATTTTAATTTTAATTTTAATTCTATTTTTATTGTTCATATATTATTATTATTATTATTATTATTGTTATTATTATTATTATTATTATTATTATTGTTATTATTATTATTATTATTATTATTATTATTATTATTATTATTATTTTAATTTTAATTTTAATTCTATTTTTATTGTTCATATATTATTATTATTATTATTATTATTGTTATTATTATTATTATTATTATTATTATTATTATTATTACTGATGTGGTAACACTGTTTCTAATTTCTTCCCCGTACAGCCCCTCCCAAAAAGCTTCAACACTGCCAATCCCGCCCCTCCCTCTCCCCCGCCCCCCCCTCCTGGACCCCTCCTACCCGGGCAACATGGACGCTCCAAACTCATCACAAACGGTAAGCACTAGTTTGTTATTATTTGTTGAGGGAATACGGGCCTTATTGTTTATTTATTGAGGGGATACGGGCCTTATTGTTTATTTATTGAAGGGATACGGGCCTTAATGTTTATTATGTAAGGGGATACGGGCCTTATTATTTATTAATGATTAAGTTATTGTAATAAAACTTGTATGAATATGCTTTTAGATCATATTGTATTTAATTTGTAAAGTAAAATATTTGTAATTTACTGATAATGTAGACAAATGCAACAATTCTTTATAAATAACTGCAGTTATCATATGCTAGAATATCGTAATTATCTCAATGTATAATAATATTTATGCATAAATGAATTAGAACGTATGAGAGTATATATTTAACTATTTATTTAGATATTTAACTATATATTGGGTTTTAGAGTACTGTAGTGGTAAATATTTGATAGTACATACATACATACTTACTTAATAGAGCTATATATATTTATGCATTGTACAGTCACAACACATAGTCATTGAACAGGGTGTAAGTTTAATTAAGACTGTTCAAGGACTATGTATCACAACTGTACATTAAGTAATTCTATAGTGAGCATGGTACTGATGGGCCCTATGCAAGAACACTATATTGTGGTGTATACGATGGCTTTGTTGTTTACTACCACACCATACCATCGTACACACACACACACAAACCACTGTTCTTGAATATGACCCATAGATTATTATTATTATTATTATTATTATAGAGTTTTCGTAGTTTGCTAAATACCTGAAGCAGACGTGTTTATTTTATTTTATTTTTTATTTTTTTGCATGTGTGTTTGTGTGTGTGTGTGTGTTTTGTTATTATAATTATAATTATATTTGAATGAAAGCCTGCATGTATGTGTGTTTTGTTATTATAATTATAATTATATTTGAATGAAAGCCTGCATGTATGTGTGTGTGTGTGTGTGTGTGTTTTGTTATATAATTAGACTAGAATGAAAGCCTGCATGTGTGTGTGTGTGTGTGTGTTAAGTGTTTAAGCATGCCCTAACCTAACCTCTCCTGACCTTCCCCCCTCTCCCCCCCTCCCCCCCCCAACCTTCCTCCAGGCACCATCAGCTCCTACTACAAGGGTGGCGGGGGGGACCCAGGACTGCCCCCTGAGCGCCCCTCCCCCTCTCGCTCAGTGTCCCCCCGTCGACACCCCCACCACTACACCCTCTCCCCCAGCCCCCTCTATGCCTCCTCTTCCTCTTCCTCCACCTCCCCCCTCTACTCCTCTTCCTCCTCCACCTCCCCCAGTCCCCTCTACGCCTCCTCCTCTTCCTCTTCCTCCTGCTACTCCCCTGTGGGTGTGGGGGTGAATCACGGGACATACACGCCCTTACCCACGCCCCCAACACACCTCCTTCACCCCCGGCTGGCTCCCACGCCCACCATTCCTAAGAGTAAGTGGTTGTTTGGGTTTCGGTCCGTTATAGCCGTTTAAGTTCAGTCTGTAACCGTTATTAACTGTTATTTCGTTCAAATTCAAACTGTAACCGTCATTAACTATTCAAACTGTAACCTTTATTAACAGTTCATTCGTTTACATTGAAACTCTAACCGTCATTAACAGTTCACTTGTTTAAATTCAATCTGTAACCCTCATTAACTGTTCTTTCGTTCAAATTCAAACTAACTTATTAACTGTTCAAATTAAAACTACCTATTAACGGTTAAAATTAAAACTGTAACCGTTATTAACTGTTCACTCGTTCAAATTCAAATTCAAATTGTAACCGTCATTAACTGTTCAAATTCAAACTGCAACCGTCATTAACCGTTCACTCATTCAAATTCAAACTGTAAACATCATTATTTTTTACAGAACCAAGTGAAATGTAAAAAAAAAAAAAAAAAATATATTCACCCCCATACTGAGCTTCTGAGCTGAATAAATAAACAAACATACAAGGCTTATTGCTGTTATTGTTATTGTTATTGTTGTTGTTGTTGTTGTGTGTGTTTGGTGTCAGCTAATTATTTTTTTGTTTTCCTTAATTAAATTTAACAGCTCCCCAGAAAACACATAACCACAACATTTTTTTTCTATTATTATAAGTTTTAAAATATTATCAAAGTGTATACAGTATATATATTTTTTTTATGTAGTAGGTTTATACAGGTTTTTTTTATTATGTATTATTAAAGATCTCTATAGATTATTATATATCATTCATGCCTACACAAACATATAGATAACTGTGTAATCAATTTAAGGGGGTGTGGGAATAGGGGACAGGCTTGGGGGGGTTTTGGGGGGTGCGGGAGAGGGGGGGGGGGGTTGGGGGATGTATGCGGGAATAGGGTGACAGGCTTTATACCCACACATACACACACACACACAGACACACACACACACAGACACACACACAAACACACACAGACACACACACACACACAGACACACACACACACACAGACACACACACACACACACACACAAACACACACACACACACACACACACACAAACACACACACACACACACACAGACACACACACACACACACACACAAACACACACACACACACACAGGTATGATTGATAGTCTATGGAGGCCTCTGAGTATAGGCCTACTTTTTGAGTCAAGGAGAAATTATTATTTTGAATAGAAATTATATAAAACATTAATAATTTTGTAGGGTGTGAGAATGTTGTTGTTGCTGTTGTTGTTGATGTTGTTTTTGTGTGTTTTCTGGGTTTTGTGTTGATATTAATTGTATTGCTGTGTGATTAAATTAACTACATATCTACCTACTCATAAGTGTATATAACAAACAAACATACAAACCAGCTGATATTATAACCTCCTGACGTTTTAATATTTTAATTTTAAGTTATTTAGGATCAACCATTACTGCTTTATAATTAATTAAGGGGCTTTCTGTTTTTACCAAAGGCTTGTGTGATTAAAAATATTGATACCCTAATATATAACTCTGCAGAATTACCTCAAGATGGCATCACACACACACACACACACACACACACACATCTACCTTTCTCGGCTGTGTGTGTGTGTGTGTGTGTTGTGGGGGTAGGGATGGGGTGTGTGCCAATGCTTGTGTGATGGTATTATGGCATTGGGTCGGGTGCTTACTATACAGGTGTTGGAGGAGTTGGTGTTGGTGTTGGTGTTGGTGGTGGTGTTGGTACCCCTGCCAGTGCCCGGAGAAGAGGAGGGGGTTTTCCGAGTCCCCGCATCCCTTCCCTATCCCCCTGGTCCAGAAGAGTCCCCAGACCTAACACCGTCAACGTCGACTCCTCACACCAACTAACAGGTACACACAGGGATGCTGCAGGAGTAAGGCCGTCGTGAATAAGGGCTAAATAAGATAAGGCCGTCGGGAATAAGGGCTAAATAAGATAACGATGGATGTGTTGTATGCACATGGAGCCGTCGTACCAATACCATGCCATCGTATACACCACGAATTAATGTTCTTGAGTTACCAATGAGGGGATTTTATTATTTTTTCATGGGGTAGGATGGAAAATTCAGTAGCCATCTAAATTTCCAAACGTTTTCTTCTCTTGAGTCGTTCGCTACTTATTGGTTGTATTGTCATAACTACAACTAATATTACTCCCTTACTAACTTTTAATTTCCCCTTCCCTTGGGTATAGTGGGAGAAATTTATACATAATGTGTATTTTTGTGTAACATCATATTCATAGTCCAACCCTTATTAGTGTGTTGTGCTGTACCTAAAACATCTAATAATTATTCGCTAACTAACTCAAGGTGTATCAATGTATGTGTATGTGTGTGTGGGGCTTGTAAACTGAACTCCTTGTAAATCATAACAACATTTAATTAACCTTTCCTAGAAGTGACAATTACATCACTGAACACATGGAGAAAAAACAAAACAAAACATCCATGCAATGCTAACAAACCTTCATTAATTAACAGATTGATTACCAAATAAATTAATAGTATGGTTATGTTAAGGGGGTGCAGAAATAGGGGGACAGGCTTTGGGGGAGATGTTAGGGGGGTGCGTGAGTAAGGGACAGGCTTGGGGGAGTTTTGGCGGGTGCAGGGGGTGCGGGAATAAGGGACAGGCTTTCTACCCATCGCCAAGCCTGTCACCCTAATCCTGCACCCCCCAAACCCCCCACCCCAAGTCTGTCCCCTACTCCTGTACCCCCTTAATTAACTATGCCCCTTAACAAGCGCCTTCCATATACTGTACTGTTGTAGTGTTTTGTGGCAATATTTGGAGGACTCACTAACCTCCAATTTTCTGACTACTGTACATCACTGGGTTTTTCCTCAGTGATACAGTTAGTTATACTGTATAGGGATTTTAATGTGAATGTTCTGTAGTTAAGGATTATTAATATAGTACTAGAAGAGCTGGATATATTTATGCTGATTTTAGTTAATTTAGTGGATATAGTATTTTAACATATGCATGCACTATGATAATTATTAGGGAATATAAGGCATCACATTCAGTAATTTATAGTATAATTATTAGGGAATATAAGGGACCATATTCACAGTCATTTATAGTATAATTATTAGGGAATATAAGGCACCACATTCAGTCATTTATAGTATAATTATTAGGGAATATAAGGGACCATATTCACAGAAAAATATATTATACTATAGTCAATTTGTGAAAGGTGGAGTAAACTAAAAATGATTAAATTCTATGGTTATTTTGGTGTCTTACGAAATACTGTATAGCATTTTCATTTATATAGAATAGTGTTAGTGTTAGTGGTGTGGTAAGTTCAGTTAATTAAGTGTTTGGTGATAATAAAAAGAAATCTGATAAATTGGAATAGCCATTGCTTTTCGGAAACTTTTAATTAAGGTGTACAGTACAATTTAAAGGGTTATTGAATTGTAATAATATATGTACTAATTGTTCAGTAGTTAGTGGTGATTTTGGTTGGGAAAGGGAAAAAAATAATACATTACATTAATTTAAAATATGGGTTTAACCAGATATTAATTGAGAAAGGAGGCAGATAGGAAACAGTGATTTCTGAGTTTGATAATATTTTAGTGCAGTACTATATATATATATAAAAATAAAATAAATTAAAATACAGCAAATAGATCACACACCCAACTCAAAATTCATGTATTGTACTATACTGTATCCTATCTGACCCTCCTTTCAAAAAACAAGGCACAACAAACCTAGAAGGTATAATACTGTAGTAATTTATTAATCACCGTAATCTAAGGCCTTATAATATACTGTACAGTACATGACTCTACAATATTAACACACACACACACACACACACACACCAAATGACACGCACACACACACTAAATAACACACACACACACACACCAAATAACACACATACACACACACACACACACACACACCAACCAACCAGCAATCAAACCAACCAACAAACCAACAAACCCACCAACTAACCTGCCTCCCTCCTTCTTTTCTCTCCCCCTCCACGGGTCCATAGCTCTGCTCTCGTCTGCCGAAAAGAAGAGCTCCAAAAATAAAAGTCTAGTGCGCAGAATAAAATCCCTGTGGAGTATAGGTACAGAGAATCTAGTGTGCATGGATGGATGATGATGATGTTATGATTTATGTACAATATTTTTTTTCGTATGCGGGCTTTTTTTACATTTTTTTCTTTTTCTTTTTTTTTTTTTTTTTAGTGCCTGCGGTCCGAGCTGTTTTTAATGTCTGGCTTGTAGATGCATTTGTAGATGTGTTTGTTACATTATTTTGTATATTTATATCCTTTACTGTATGCCTGTATATTGGAGTGCACAACCTTTGTATGTACACACTGTAGTAACATCATCATTACTGCATAGCCAAATTTTCCAAGAATTGTTAAGAATTTTGAAGGAGTTGAACTGGTGCACGGAAAGAAAATACAGTAGCTGTGCTTTGTAGACGTAAATATATTGTGTAGACATAAAGTTTCAGTGTGGAGATGAAGGCCTGGTATATATAAAAAAATAAATACAGTAGATGAATAAATTTAAAATGTACTGTATTACGTTTATTAATCAAGACTCCATTTAGAATTTCTGTAGGAGAATTTGGCTACAGTGATGGTAGATGAGTACAGTATTGTGTTTGTTTGTACAGTCACACTTATTTCACTATAATATTATACACATACGCACTTTCAATTTCTGGAATTTATTGGTGCATTGAAAGCTGTAAATTCTTCCAAACTCTGCCAGATAATTGATGATACTGTACAATAATTATCTGTTTTTTGTCACTGTTTGGGGGAATAATTTAATGCCTAAAATTCACCAACAAATACAGTATCTTCTCTTTGTAACTTTATGCTCTGTTCTCTTGGTTTGCATTTTACTGTATTGTGTATACTGTATATTGCTTAGTTTCTTGTTTTATTTCTCTAATCATTATTCTAAATCAATTTTATGTTATTTCTTTTTCAGTAAATTAACCAGATCATAAATGAGAGATTATTGATGTTCTTCAGCACAGGATTACACATACAATAATTGAATATCTTGTACAACACTTGAATAATATAATTTTTCAGCGTCAATTTGAGGTTAAGCTCGTCTAAAGTTTATATCGGGTATTACAGCAACATTTTTAGTATAATTTCATGATTTTCTAGCATGTTTCAAAGGAATGTCCATGAAATACAGGTTGTCTGCCTATTTTTTCCTTTTGAATTAGAAAAATCTTGTTCCTTTATGATAAGTGTAGCCTGACTGTAAGAACCATATGCAAGAAAAGTCATGAGATAAGCAATGAGGATGACTGGTATGATGGCTCACAGTGGTAGAGTACTGTACTGTATGTATTAAACTTTCTCTTTGATGAAAAGGCTATTTGTCGTTAAATTCGCAAGGCAAAATAATAGGAGCTAATTAACAAAGAGACCTTTTTGTCGAAGAGTAAATTTAATAATGCCACTCTCAATGTATTCGTCTCTAGAGCCAAGGTATCATTTGTTGTTGTCATTGAGCCAGTGAATTTTCTTGCACTCACCTTAAACACTGATAAATAAATCATTATTATGCACCATCTAGCACAATGCACTCATTGCATCATTATTTGGCTTCCAGCTCTGATGTACTCAACTCTCATTATTATTTATATTTAATTTTTCTTTTGTGTGCCTCGTTGTTTGAGGTTTCTTTAGTTTTACCTTATTTAATTTTGTTTTTTGTTTATTCATTTGCTTTGCTGCTACTGCATAATGTATATTGCTAACTGCCATTAAGGAATGTTATTTTTGAAATATAATTGAGTTTTACAGCAATTTAATTTTGCCATAAATTTGTTTTATTACTTAATTAAAAACATGATTAATTTTTTATTTGTATGCTTAATAAATAGTGTGTTTTAGTAAGAGTAACACCTAAATACTATACTGGAGTGAAGAGAGTTAACTATGATCTGTTTTCAATGAAGTATCAGCACTGCATAGTGAAATGTATTAGTGAATCGATACATCAATGACTGGTGAAGCAATACAGTACAATACACCACATTGATACCATTGAGAACATTATCATATACTGTATTAGGAGACACTGCACTCACCTCTCCTTTCATTCTATCTTCTAACTTAAATATCATAATGTGAGGAAAATATACCTAGATATCTTCAACCATTGTGTTAGTGTTAAAATGTTGGTACATATACTCTGCCATTACTTTTCTCATTCATCAATAATCAACTTGCCTCTGAATATGAAGTTTCACTGCCTCACTGTTAATATACAGTAATGTACTACAATTTATTTTTACCTGCAATAATTAGTACCTATCACAGTTAATCATTATGACATCAGCTGTGGACAATTTACATTCATCTGCTGAAAAATGGACTATTGTATTTATTATTATCGAGCTTCTGTGTAAGGAGAAGGTGCAGTGCTTCCCTTTTTTTACCTTTATTAATTCTTTACCATCATGACACTTAATGAACTGCCTTCCTACAGACGATGAGTGTGAGACAGAAACAGCTGGTGGTGAGGCTGGTGAAGGAAAGGAGGGGGAGGATCTGTATATGCGGTTGGGTCTGCTATTGGGGGAGGGAGCTGCACCCCCCACGTCCGCTGCCAGGACCCCCCGCGCTGCCTCCTCCCACACCTCCTTCAGCTCTCTGTCAGCCTCTTCTGAAGTTAATGCAACAGCTTCAAATAACACCAGTCCCGTCTCCACCCTGAACGGTGAGAGTTAATACATTGACATAGAACAATTATGGGTTAAATGTTGATCATGACTGGTTCATTATTGTTTACATTTCAGGTGTATAATTTACAGAGTTCTTTTTGTCAGTTCACATACACAGTACTTTCTCACTGATTTCTGATTTATGAAGGTTTACTGTACTGGTTTCAGATTTATGTTCATAATTATTTGTATTTGGTGCAGGTTTATATTTGCAGGAGCAACTCAGCTACACAGCTGGATAAGTTCTGTTTCTGAATAATTGGTTACTCATTCAAAGATCTCCCAAAGATAATATCCATATGTGCCAACTGGTTGGGAAGCCACTTTTTGTTGTGATTGCAAAGGTTTCTTGCATATTGTCAAATTTTTACTATGATTTTCAGAATTAAAAGAAAATTTGAGTCTTATCCTAATTATATGGAGGATTTCATTACAGTACATTATAACAAAGAAAAGTGGTCCCAAGATTAATGATAAATATATTGGTTAGTCAATCAATGCCCACTCCCCAATCTAGGGTCATCAGAGGCAGAGTTGAGGTTACCTGGAGGACGAGATGCATCAATGGAAAGCATGAACTCCTTCCTGTCCTCTCAGGGAGCTACAACCTCTTCCACCACCTCAGCCTCCACAGCTTCTGCCTCCCCCACCACCACACCTCGACGCCATTCTGTCACCAGTGAGTTTATTGAACCGTGTGTGTGTGTGTGTGGGTGTTTTAACATACCCGAACATACCTGGTGTTAAAATGTAGTGAAAATGTAGTGGTTCCCTCCCAGCTGACATGAAGCATAAAATGTGTGCCTTGGTGAGATTCCAGTGTTCTAAATTATAGATAATACAGTATTATATCCAGTTGTGGAAATGTTTGGTTTAATTTGTCTTGAGTGTCCATTACAATTATCTAAACTATTGAGAAGTGGGAGTCAATACATTATTTTTTACATGTGTGTGTGGTTGTGCTTATTTATGTTGTTGTTGATTTGATCTTTTTTTCTGTGTAGCTGTTTTGTGCATTTTTTATTTATTTATTTATTTATTTTTTAGTGAGATTTGGCTGACATGTTGTTTTATGCTCTGTGACTAAGAAAATTCTTGTTTTTTTGTTGTTTTCTGTGCTTGTATTTTTGCTCACTTTTATGTGTATAGTACTGTCCCTTTTTTCTCAATAACAGAAGATACATTTACCTTTTTTCTCTGTGACAAAAGATACAAAGCAAAGAATAAAGACATTCAAACAACAATAACAACACCACCTGTTTGCAGGGAGCAAAATATGTTATTTAACCTAATGGGAACACAGAGCAATGCAATATTATCTCTTATTAAGTAACAAAAAACATTACCTTTTTTTGTACAGTTACAGCCAGTACAGTAGTTCATACCCTCCTGAAATTTAATAACAAAGTGAATATATGACTATCTCCAGACTATTGAAGCAAGATATAATATAAACTTAAATACAGTACAGTAATTATCCTGTTTGAATGTAGACAAGTTTCACATCTTGAAGAAAGAGCTCTTGCCCACTGCAACTCTACCTTGCCAGAGAAATAATAGTTTGATTTGTGTTGGTTTGCTTGTGTTGGGTGTACATGTGTGGAGTGTCAAAGTGTAGAGACATAAGTGCATGTTGTGTCTGTCATCAGCTTCACAGCCCGGCCAAGTGGAAGAGTTGGGTTTGTTTGGCAGGCGGCGGTCGTCGGTGCGGCGCTCAGCTCGCAATGCCCACGTGAAAGGCCCGATAGATCCCAAAGGTAAGTAAATCTGTCAGAGCTGATGTTCCCTAACAGTTATTACTCCAAGGTCAGTAACTTGGGTTGGCTTGTTGGCTTTGCTTGGCTTATAAAACTGCTACACTCATTATGACTGTATTAACAAATTTTCAGTATTGATTTTGTCCCATCAAAGAAGTATAAATTGATTCATGAAAATATAAACACTAATTCTTATCTTTTCATTTGTTCATATTGTTCATTGAAGTACCAAATGAATCATATTTATTTATGTGTCTTCTTCGCCAGTGCGATTCGCCAGTTACCGTGGGGCGCAGCTGAGCCTACGACCGCTGTTCTTTGAAGTACCCCAACAAGACCCTGACCCGCTTTTCATCGGGCGGGCATGGCTCTTCCGGGAGATGGAGGCCCACATGACAGCCGATGCTCCTACCAACCGCGGAATTATTCTCACGGGCGGAGTGGGAGCTGGTAAAACTGCTGCCATCTTACAGCTGGTGGAATACAGCTGTTTTGGCCGCAAGAGGGACGACTCTATCTACCAGGGTAAGGCAATAACACCTCACTGTACACAGTGTATTTTTGTGAAGATGGAATAGTTAGAAAAATACTCTTTTCTATGGTTTCTTGCATACATATACAGAAATTATGGAAATTTAAAACTTAGTAAAAATGAATGAAACATGTTGAATAATGCCACTAATTATATCTTTTCCCACAGATCCATACAGCAAGGGTCGCCTGAGCCTGGTGCCAGAGGGGGTGAAGAGCCTTGCATCCCGAGTGGTTGCGTACCACTTTTGTCAAGCCGAAAACTCTGCCACTTGTCTCGTCCCTGATTTTGTTCACTCCATCGCAGCACAGCTCTGTCAGGCGCCTCAGTTACATGCATACCGAGACCTGTTAATCTCTGAGCCACAAACCCAGAGCCTGTTAGCATTACCTGCATGTGTGAGTGACCCATCAAGTGCTCTAGTGAAGGGTGTATTGGAGCCTCTACATACTTTGAGACGGCTGGGGAAGGTCGGAGCAGAACCCATGGTGATCGTGGTGGATGGGGTGTGTGAGGCAGAGTACCACCGCCCCGATCATGCTCACACTCTGGCCTCCTTCCTGGCACGTCACTCTGTCAAGCTCCCTCCCTTCCTGAAGCTGGTGGTCACAGTGCGGTCACAGCTCTCCGACCTGACCCGACTGCTGCCCTTCCATCGCATCTCCCTCGACCCAGACCAGAGGGCAGACCCGGCAGCCGACCTGTCCACACGCGACCTGGTGGATTATGTCGGGTTCAGGTGTACACACTCCCCTACCATCAGGTCAAACATTGCAGTTACACATGGGAAGCTGGAGGGAAGCTCATCACAACACCGCTTCACACAACACATTGTGGCACAGAGTCGAGGATCTATGCTGTATGTGAAGTTAATCCTGGATCTGGTGGAGAGAGGTCACCTGGTCATGAAGTCGGGGTCATTCAAGGTCCTTCCTCAGACACTCAATGAGATCTTCCTGCTGCTGTTCAACTTAAGGTTCCCCAGTGTACGTAGCTTTGAGAAGGTACAGCCCATCTTGAATGTTGTCCTGGCTGCCCTCAGTCCCCTTACACTGCCAGAGATTTATCATTCAGTCAACTCCGGCCTCTTGTTCAAGTTCCTGTCCTGGGATGACTTCCTAAATTCCTTCAAGATCCTAAACTCCTTCCTGGTGAAGCGCTTGGATGACACCTACATGCTGTTCCACCCGGCCCTGCGAGAATGGCTGGCCCGTCGTACAGAGGGCGAGTCAGCAAAGTTCATATGTGACCCTAGATCTGGCCACGCAAACCTGGCCCTCCGTATGTCCCGTCTGGAGTGGCCCCTGGATGCTGAGGCCTCATTGGAACTTGGCCATCACATCCTGAAGGCCCATGTGTACAAGAACATGGCCAGGGCCTTGCCTCTCTCCCCACGTGACCTACAGGCATTATGGTTGGCACAGTCCTCACACAATGTCTCCCAGGCACTTGCTTGTACCAGAAACCTTTACAGTCCTAACACCAAGGTAAAGATATTAGGAATTTCAGTTGATATAGAATAAGGATTAATGTATTTTATATAATTGCCCAAATTATGTATATCTAACTTATCAAGAGTTTACTGTTTATTTTATTCCAATTAATGTTCTGAAGTTTTGTTAGATATGACACATTTTATTGTATGTGCAGCTATTAATAGTTATGGTATCTAGGAAAATTTATGGACAATTTAACAAGTTTATTTGATGGTCATTCTTTGAGAGGCATCATTGATTGTTGTTGTTTGGTATAACTCTTTATAATAGACCTTGTACTGGTAACTTTATTAGAAGTTTATACATATGATTTATTTGGCAGGTATCGCGACTATTGCTGCTGGCAGGTGCTTCCCCCGACTACCCAAGTGAACACCTACACAACAGTCCCATCCTGGGTATATGTGCTCACCAAGGTCACACAGAGATGGTGGCTCTACTCATTGAGTTTGGTGCTGATGTGAGCCAGACCAATGGAGAGGGAACAACAGCTTTGGGTCTCGCTGCTGCCCAGGGTCACTGTGATGTTGTGAGGCTTTTGGTACAAGCTGGAGCCTCACTCACAGCCAAGGACAACCAGAGCAGCACACCCATGGTCCAAGCTGCAGCCTCAGGCCATCTTAATGTGGTGGGTTACCTGTTGTCATGTGACTGGCCGGGTCGACCAGACCTCCTCAAGAACCAGTCACACCAGGCTCTTGTAGCAGCTTCCTCTAATGGACACATCAATGTAAGTCATGTTTGATTACATTACAATAGTTGTCTGTAATGTTTCTAAATACCATACCATTAAGTTTTGCTTTAATCTGTGTTAGAAAAATAGAGTTAACTATAATATTATAAACTCCATTTCATGTGAATGAACCTAGTTGTCCAGAGTAGGGGTCTTATTGCCAGAATTATAAAGGCCACCAATACATTTAATTGGAAAAGGAAAAAAACTGAGGGTCATTGAAATGCAGATTCCAGCATGTCAACAGGCAACTTTTGGGGAGCTTATGCATCTTAAAAATGTAAATAGAGCTAACCTTTTATATTTTTTATTTTAGGTTGTAGAGTTCTTGCTGGACATGGCAGAGGTGAGTGTTGATGGTGAAGACCCAGTGACTGGAGAGACATCCCTCACTGTGTCTGCAGGAGCTGGTCACACTGCCATGGTGGCTACACTACTCAGGGCCGGGGCTTCCATCAGCAAGACCAACTCCCGAGGGGCGTCACCACTGACGTGTGCAGTGAGGAATGGACACTATGAGGTGGTTAAGTTGGTGTTGAGTCAAGGTGCTGGAGTGGAAGGTCCTGATGCAGCCGGCCGTACACCTCTCATGGTGGCTGCATCAGAGGGTCATCTGGGATTGATGGAGTTGCTAATTTCCCGTGGTGCTTCCTTGAGCCGGACTGATCGTGAGGGGTTGGCACCACTGAGTTGGGCGTGTCTGCGTGGCCACGTGCATGCGGTCCAGTACCTCGCTGATTGCAGTGCCGACCTCAACCATGCCGACAAAACTGGCCGCACACCACTCGACTTGGCTGCCTACCAGGGAGACCCCATAGTTGTCCAGTTCCTTCTTGACCGTGGAGCCATGGTAGAACATGTGGACATCAATGGCATGAGACCCCTTGACCGTGCCATCAGTGCCCGTAACCCTGCAGCTGTACAATGCTTCCTTAGACGTGGAGCCAAACTTGGACCTGCCACCTGGGCCATGGCTGCTGGCAAACCAAACATCATGTGAGTCATCCAGCAAAGTATTGTTTAGTTTTCTTAATATTTATGGAATAAAAATACCATTTTTTCCATTTATACAGAGTACACTATTTTGCTAATTATCTTAATACACAAAATTATAGTATAGTAATAAATAAGAAAAATAAAAATAAATAATAATGATAATGCCTTCTTCCCAACAGGGTAATGCTGCTGAACAAACTCCAGGAGGACGGTGTTGCCCTTTGCCGCAAGGGTCGCCTCAAGGAAGCTGCCCATCGCTTCTCCTACGCTCTCCGCAAACTGCCCACCGGTGACCAGGGAGAGCACACACAGACCTTCATCCACCTCCGACTCCACCTCACTCTCAACCTCTCACGATGCAAGAGGAAAATGAACGTAAGTGACTTTGTTGTGGAAGTGATTGACTGTGTTTTCATCAAGTCACCTTTGAGTATTATTGCCTAAAGAGTTGTTAGGAAATATTGTATGTAAAACTTTTGATGCCCCTTCATTCCATAATCAATTCACTATTTATTCTACTGCCATTGCTGTTGTCTTTTTACTCTTTCAGTCAGTTTCCAGACAGGCCTAATTCATGCTATTTAGGTGGAGTGTGTTTATTGGAAAATAAAATTGCCCTAAGCATACAATTCATTCTAATAATCCTAGTGCAGGTTTCTATAGCAGTTAGATATTTGTGTGAGTTTGCCGTCAAAGAAAGTGTTTTTGAAGATTATAATTTTTGTTTGAAGATTATAATTTTTATCATTTGTAAGAGACTTGATTAAGCAATGATTGTAATGCTGTTATTTATTTATTTATTTATTTATGTATATATTTTATTTTCTGCAGGAGATTGATGAAGCGATCCAGTTAGCAGACACAGCACTGACTATCAAGAGTGATTCCTATGAAGCTTACTATGCCAGGGCCAGGGCTAATAGGGAGGCCAAGTAAGTATGGGATAACCTTTATGTCCCTCAGTCAGTCATCAACAATAGCTTTATAGTTGTGTACAGTACATGCTATGCCTCAAAATGTACAGGAATTGATGCAAGAAATGTCTAGTCTAAACCAATTTTTCCAAACCTCAGTCATGACAGAAGTGATAGTTACAAGGATACTGCAAATGAGTGTGAGATGGTCTCTGAAATATATAAAAATATTTAAATTAAAAGAATCTTTCATTTTGGCTAGATTTTCACACATACATTTTTCCAAACCAGGAAGCTGAAAGAAGCTCTAGAGGACGTGAACGAGGCCGTGCGTTTGGCCCCATCTCAGAGGGATGTGCGACGGGTGTTGGCCAAGATCCGTGACGAGATGCAGGCCGAGCTGGAATCGTGCTCCTCTGCCGCTGACCTGACCCAACTACGCCACCTGGCCGCCTCGGTCGACACACTCTCGGAGGCTGACCTGCCCATGACCTCCAGCATCCTCTCTGAATCAGGCTACTCCTCCAACATCTAGACTGACAGTGATGGTGTTTATCTAAGTTCTGGGGCGGAAGTATTAAAGGAAATTTAACTCAAACCTCATTCCTTGGCAAATATATATCTTTTCCATACACAAAAAAATTACAGACCAGGCTAAAATTTAAAACTGAGTTCATTAGAGCATACAGTTTTCCATAAAATAGTATTGAAGCAATTAAAGCAAAGTATCCATCAGCCATCATGTATTTGTAGAATGGGAAACGGGAAAGCAGCTAATTCAGTATTATGGAAATTAAGCAAATACTACGAGGTTAGAGTTGAGAATTCTTTATAATTCTTTACCAGATCCTAGAGTGTTACAGCTCTTGTGACATCGAGCTGAGTGGACTGAGGGAGATTTTGGCTAACCCTCTCCTGAGTAGTATTTTAAATCTTAAAATAAAAACAAACTAATATGCAATTTTCATCAGCCAGATATGATTACAATCTTTATTATCAAATCTATAATTATATTCTTTAATCGAATAACTTAGCAAAATTTTATTGGCATACTGAAAGTAAGTAAACTTTTGCTTCACATTTTCCAGAACTTAGGAGAGGGTTAATGAGTTGAGAAATGTAATCTCATATGTGCATACTGTACCATCCACTGTACCTTGTTGTGGAAGAAGATCCCACCACAACAACACACTTCACTTATATTTTGGATCACATTAAAAACTTGACTTTAAATGTACAGTACAGAGGATGTTGAGTCAAGGTGCATAAGTCTTATAAGCTTGAGGAAAATATAAACAAATATGGTAATCCCTATGCAGGTTTCCAGTGCACTGGTTTAAGGACTTCAACTTAATAGTAAATACCAATTACCTTCTATGGCCACAGGTATAATACAATTGGAGATGAATGTTCACCCTAATAATTCCATTGCAAGAATTCCACTTACATTGAGATGTACCCATAAGGAGATGTGAGCCTTGTGAGAAACAGTACAACTAGAACTGCTGTCTCTCTTATTTTTTTTTCTCTCTGTTGTCGTGTTTGGACTTTCACTTGTCCTTCTCTGTCTTGTTGTTATTTGTCCGTTGAGAACTTCCGTCTTTAATGTTGCTTATTGCATTTAGTGTGAAAACAAAAGATCCATTCTAGTTTGTATTTATTTTGATATTTTACAGTTAATGTTTCCTCTCTACTGTAATCTCTTTTTTACAAGGCTCATGTTTGTGGATGCTTTCTTTCTGGACTTTGACTGTATATCCACACTGGGTTTCGGACACTAACGACAACTCCCCCAAAAAACGTACCCAGAGACTCGCCCAACCAAACAAGGAGGCTGAGGCTCAACCAACAATGACATTTTGTATTTGGACTCGTATTTAGCGGAAAAATTTACATGGGCCTCCAAGAGATTCAGCTTTGATTTGATGATGGATAAAAATACTTTTGGCTAATCTGGCTTTCTCTTGGTCCATAAATACCTGTAATGCATTTTAGCAGTGTTGCCATAATCCTTCCTCTCCTTCACAAGCTTGACACTTTCTCAGAGAACTCTCAAAATTAGGAAGTGAATGAGTTGGAAGGTATATAGAGGCATCATTGTTACTACAGCATTGCAGTGAGAGGAAGTAGCCAGACCGACTCATAACCAGGCAGCTCATTAACCTATCATAGTTATATTGGTGTACAGACTTTACATATGTTGCTTATAGTCTTCCAGTAAAATAACACTTAAGTTATACAGTAGTTATGTTCCAGTTGTACATTACTGTGTTGCAAATGTCAAGCATACAATTTTATTTTTACTTAAAAATATTTGATATTTAATTTATTATACATTGGAATTTTAATTAAAGTTGACATGATCATTTTTATTTTGTAACTGAATTAACAGCAAATAGCTAGTTTTATTTTATTTAAATATTTATTTAAAGTATATTTGTAAATGGGTGATCATTGCATAATTTCACTTATCAGTGGAAAGCTTCTAGACTAGGTTGTTTTGTTCTCTATATATCAGTTATCATAATTTTTACTATAACACATTCTCTGCAATACTTTAAGCATCATACAGTTAGCTAAAATATATATCAGTACACGGCTGGAACAAACTCTTGTGTGTTGGTCAACATTGAAGTGTGGCGTGCAGTAGTTGTTGTTGTTGCCATCTACTGAGAATTTGTTCCAGACTCCTGCCTCGGCAATGACACGATGTATTATTAACTGACTGAGAAAGATCTGACGCCTCTGAGAGCGGTCTGGCAACTTACCTTACCAGAACTGTCACCACCTTTGGAGTCACAGGTCGAGGCTCACAATAACCAAAAACTCAAAAACTAAATAAAAAAGTGTGGTTATACCTAGATCAGTGTAAATTGGAGATTGCCTGGAGACATACATGGTTGATGAATGTTTGACCGATTGCAAGTGATATGAACTAAGTTGCGAGTGAAGTGGATGGGACGAGTGTCTGGCAGCTTGCAGTATGTAATAATAAGATCCTTTGGTAACCCATTGAATTGTGGCCTGGCTTAGAACAAACAACAGGTGGCCGTGTACAAGAATACTCTCCTTTTGTAGGCAGTAGTGGTGACTGGTGTAATGCCTCGGTAGACTTTTTGTGAGTCCGTTATTCTGGTCACCATCCAGCCCGTGACTCTTCTTGCATACGGCCCATAGTGTCTCTGCCATGCCATGACTAATTTTCACCAGAGGGAGGCAAGACATGACCCACCACTTCATGCATAGTACCGTACAATGTGACGCGTCTGTTCCTAGTGTTCTGTTTTGTTACCCCAGTCAGCTTGCATGTTTTGGTAATTATGATACAGTAACCAAAAAGTTCACTCCCTTCCTATCTCTGTCATCAGATCAATGCAATTATTGTAATTCTAATTAATGTGCCTTGTTAGACCTATGTAGGTAGTTAGCAATGATAAAGTGGCATCCATGTATTGGCATTCGTATTAGCAACCCCCATTTTTTTTTCAGTGAGTCATATTCATAACAAAAAGGTTTGACATTAGTAACATAAACATAAAGCAATCATAAGAAGATAGGCTTACATTACCTTTGTTATCCTGTGTCTCCTGTTTATGACACAGGTAATAAATGGTAGACAATATTAGTATCATCAATCAAGTGCCTTTTTCCAAACCACATGCATGTCTCGCCTCCTTCCTGTTCCCCCCTTGGAATGTTACCCCACACATACACACAGACTCACACACACATATTTTAGGAGGTGGATGAAACACCTCTGGTGCAAGGGGGCCAAGTACGGCAGTGTTGTTAAGTGTTGTGAGTGCAGTGTTGGGCCTCAGCAGTACTATATGTGGTACATGTGTTGTCACAAACCAAATGCCCCTCTCCAGTGGTGGCCCTTCCCCCTCATGCACATCCAAAACCACAACTCATTTTCTGTAAAACCAACATATTAATTGGCTCTTCATTTTAGTCCAAAACCCACAACAGTTTATAATTATTATCACTCACTATATGTATCAACTCTGCTTTGACCCCAGTTATTACTGATATACAGGTAAGACCTCTTTAGTTGTCAAAGAGGACTTTTCTGACTGTACAGACACCATTCCTATATGCTGATATATAGGAAGCAAAGGTAAACAGTTGTGCTACATTATAAGTGTAGTCATGAAGAAATGTCCATGTAAATATTGGGGTTAATTATACATCAATCTAAGTACCATAACCATAATTAAAGCAATATTCTGGATTGGATAGGCATATATAACATTACAGGCATAGGGATAAACATATATAGTGTGAATGACGCCCAAGGCGGAAGTTGCTAGTCATTTTTAGTAGAATTAGTGATGGCAAGGATAGGCAATTAATGGGTAGAGAGACCACTATAAAAGCTTGTATAAAGTATAGTGTACAAACAAACATCAAATAGCCATAATTATATGTTTTGAAGTCAGTTATAATGGTAGTGTTTAGTCAGTGTATCAATGTTTATCATAAAGTAAAGCAGGTATCACACTAGCAACTCACTCCTCTTCCATTCTCAAGTCACTTTATAGAGGGAAATACAGTAGTGGTAAATCTGGAGCAAATGCCGATTCCACCAACCTATTCCAGGCAACAGAACTCCATCATTTTTGTTAATCTGGTCGTGTCTGTTTCCTGATATACATTGGAGGAATCACGGTGCTCGAGTGTACCAAAAGTGTAGCCTACTATTCCCTCAAAGGTTGCTCTGTGTCCTCCAATTTTTCCGAGGATTAAACCTAAAACAGAGAAGCCGTGACGTGAGGAAAGGAAACGAGAGGAAGCTACGTGTGATAGAGGCTAAACTGAGAGCGTTTCAATAACATATTTGTACCGGGGGCAACCTTTAAGCTTAACTATAATGCACTTCTGTGGCCTCTTGCCCTACATGATTTAATTTAATTGTGTTCATATAGAATTTACCCACTGATCACTTATAACTACCATGATCTCTTCATAATCAGTTTTCCAGTTTTTGTAATGTACTGTATGTTAAATGTAATAAATAATACTACAAGGTAAATGTGTGTGTTTTTATTTTTACATACTGTACTTTATTTTTGAGTCAGAAAATAATGCAGGAATGTAACTTTGTGCCTCTGTACAGTTGAGGCACATAATTATCCTCCTCCTCTTTTCTGCTATTTCTTCTTATCATTCTCGTCTGTCTCTTTCTCTGTTTTATTATTTTCATCCCATTCCTCTCTTTCTAATCTTAAACATTTATTATCCATACTTCATCATCTCTATTTCTATCTCCTAATTTTAATACTCTGTCCCTAATTAATTCTCCGTTATTATTGCCATGTTAATTATAATTGTCCAAATTTTTTAATTCCTCATCATTTCAATCCCTAGCTGTATAATAATGATACCCTCATTAACCATATAATTATAGATAACCAAGTACAGTATTATTATTATTATTATTATTATTATTATTATTATTATTATTATTATTATTATTATTATTGTATATATACGACCATCATCAAGAGTATTTAATTAAACACGGAATATTTGAGGTAAAAAAGTGGAAATTCTGAAGTTGTAGATGGTGAAATTTCGTAGAAGTAGACCTGGCAACACTGACCCCTGAACAACCAGACCTGGCAACACTGATCCGACCACAACAATAACAAACACACGTGGTGGCCATATTGTCACTTCACACCTCCACGTTCCTACTACCTTTATGGCCTTGTTATCACCTCTATACCTTCCCTGCCACCTCTAGTACAGTCACAACACCATCCTTACACCTCGGGGGATTGGTAGGACTAATTAATTGACGAGGTAAGTGGTTTAATTAGCGAGGTTAATAGTTTAATTGGTGAGGTTAGTAGTTAATGACGGTGTTTTATGATGTTTTGGGATTATTTTATTATTATTATTATTAAGTCGAGATAATCAAACAAACCCATTCATGTATTGATATAGGTGCTGCAACTGAAAAAGGACTTTAATTTTGGAGAAGTGAATTTAAAGTTGTTGTTGTTGTTGTTGTTGTATATTGTCCATTGTGTCACAAAATTTAACTAAGTCTTGGGTAATACCAAGAATTGATAATAATGATAACTAACATTAGAGCATAAATATACAGTACATAAATATACAGAATGTGATTTATTAATGCCAGCAAATTACTTGTGCAAATTTGGCAAAATTATTTAAGGAACTGAAGCTTCCATTCTCAGGTTGTATAAGCTTTCCTTCTTGTATATGGTACCATACTGTACGATTATATAATACATAGGATTTAGATACTCGTGATCATATCTGATAGTTTACGGTTAATATGGAGAGAAAATGTCCAGCCAGTATTTTGTTTGTTTAAGTTTTTTAAAATATATTTTCATGTATTCATGATGTTCATAGCTATATTTGTACAATAATGCAGCCCATCTTATTTATGTTATGAACTAAATTAAATATACAGTACTGTATATACAATATATGGTAAAGTCATGGTCTAATGTATTGCAACACCTTCCAATGAGATGGCTTCGAAAAATGATCCGAAACTATAGCTGTTGGTGTGTGCAATTTTGGTTCATAAAATTAACTCAAATAGCTCGCTTTTATTCACCAGGTTGCAGTACATTAGACCATGACTTTACCTTACATTGAATAACATGCTGGTATGTACTGTCTTATGTACCGTATCTTATTATGGGTGTTTCCGGAGACAATGTCCTTTAAGGGTTTAGTATACTTTTGGTACATTAGAACACCTTGATTCCTCCAAAGTATGACAGGAAACAGGACCAAATTAACAAAATTACTGGTGGCTTGTGTTTTGGAATAGTTTGGAGAAATCAGTTGCCCCAGATTAACCAACAGTTTACTACCTGCCCTTATTAATCTCATGGAGCCATATAACTTCCTTATCACATGATATTTTTTGTTTGCCTATAGTATTATATAATCCCATTTTGATAGACATAACCCACTTAGTTACAATCTGAACATTTTAATTACTTTTCCAGGTACAGTATCATCCTCTGCAACACCTTGATCAAGAACCAAGGAAACAAGGAAAACAGGCATCGTCTATTTATTCCCCACTCACATCCCTCTCATCCTTCACCTTGACACCCACCATCACCACTGTTGCCACTGCCTCATCCAACCATACTGAGATGACCTAGAAATATATCTACAGGTAGGCAGGCTGACACTACCAGCTCTTAATATTTTTTCCTTATGCAACTATATAATTACAGTAATGAGAAATAATGAGTACAGTACATGCATGTAGCCCTCTTATTAGTACTGTACGGTACTATATTATTTGGGGATATTTTAGGAGTTGAAGCTGTTTTACACCCTTGGAGTGTCCTTTATTAGATTGGGGCATAAGCCATAAAGCAGAAATTTTGCTGAGGGGATTCCAACATTAGACCTACCCTATTGAAAAGGCAAAATAAAATATAAGCACTGGAGATTTTACACTAACAACAAATTTACTAGTACGTAATGATAGGATGAGTGGAATACAGTACCAGCCTCTCACTTATGTTCTGCAGTTGAAGTTGACAGGTGCCTATAGGGACCTGAGATTAGAATATGGTTTAAGACTGTAAGAGAGAGAAACTTAGATGAAGGTAACAAATGAGGAATAAAGAAAGTGAAATAACTTATGATGTATCCTACTGTTAATGAGAGAATTAATAAATTGAATTAAAAACAAAAATTTTAGTTAGTTCAAATGAAATTGTAATAAAATAGAACAAATATATATTTAATAATATTTAATTTTGTTATTAATTAATTATTCATTTTTGTTATTAATTAATTATTCATTTTTGTTAATTAATTATTCATTTTTATTAATTAATTATTCATTTTTGTTATTAATTAATTATTCGTTTTTTGTTAATAATTAGTTATTCATTTTTGTTATTAATTAATTATTCATTTTTGTTATTAATTAATTTCATTTTTGTTATTCATTAATTATTCATTTTTGTTTTTAATTAATTATTCATTTTTGTTATTAATTAATTTCATTTTTGTTATTCATTAATTATTCATTTTTGTTTTTAATTAATTATTCATTTTTGTTATTAATTAATTATTCATTTTTATTTCAGATTGGTTTTTGATAGAGAAGAATGAAGAAAAGAAGAAAGAAAAGACAGAGTGTGTGTGTGTGTGTCTGTGTGTGTTTGTGCGTGTTTGTCTGTGTGTGTCTTTCTCTCTGTGAGAGGGAAAGACACACACAGAAAGAGAGTGAGAGAGACAAAAGACACATATATATATATATATATATATAAAATTGTCTGAAGATGTAATATACTTTTGTAATTACTGGTCTGTTTATTATTTCTCCTGTGGTTATTTTGCATGTAGGGTTGTAGGCTTGGGGGGAGGGGTGTGTGGGAATGGGGGACAGGCTTTCTACACACTCATTCACTCTGTCACACACACATATCATTTCACTGTCACACACACACACCTTCTCTCCACCTCCCTCCACACACAGACACAGACACCTCCTCTCCACCTCCCTCCACACACACACACACACAGACACCTTCTCTCCACCTCCCTCCACCTTCTCTCCACACACACAGCCCACATTTTTAACAGACATTTTGAGGTGGGATTGAACTCTGGTCCTTCACAGCCACAGTCCATTACACTATCCCCTCTGCCACGCCACCCCCAATTATATACACACTATTGACATATTTATCTATCTGGTATAGGAAGAAACTATTTAATATAATATATAAATAAACATACACTCATCAACTCTTATAATTACACACACACTTTTATTCTGTCACTCTTACATTTTCTCACTACACAGCTACACCCAATTCAACACCTTTAAAAATCCCAAGCATATTCTGGTGGAATCGAACCGTGGTCCTTCACAGCCACAGTCCATCACTCTATCCACTCCACCACCACCACCCATAACTAAATAGTGACAATTGTTGTATTTATCTATCTGTTTTATGAAACTTTTTAAAATAATACGAATGTTTGTATATATATAGTTCAATATAATATGTAGAGAAATAAAATTATATAGTATTAATTTTGTTTTTATTTATATAATAGATAGATATATCTATGTATCTGTAATTGTTATTTGTCTAAGTAATTTGCTCTCTGATACTTGAGTATATCGATGCGTCACATTCAAATCCCTTCCCGGAAAGCTTTCCACTATTGTTGCTATTTTATTATCAAAGAAATCTAAGAATGTGTTTGCAAGTACTTCATCAGGATATCCTTCAGGCAACTTTGGCTTCTTTTTATTACCAGTTAAATTATTGAGTATAACATATAGTTTATTCATATCTGACCTTGCCTCCTTGACTTTACTAGAGTAATATTGCTTCTTTCTCCGAACTATGAGTCTGTTTTCTTCTCTCTTTGCATTTTGATAATCTCTTGTAGCAATATCAGTGCGTAGTCTGTACGCCAAGCTCTTTCTTTTTTTATTATCTACCTTTGCTCGTGATATCTCAGCATTAAACCATGGTACAGGATTTTTCAGAATTATTTCCTTTTAAATTACAGGACATATTGCCTCATATTCCTCATTAAAAACACGATTATACAAAATCGATACACATCGCACACACTCTCCCGCCTCCGTCATATGTTCACAGCTATTTTGTATCTGTTTCCAACCTTCGTATCGTACTGTCAATAAATATCTCGGGATTGAAGTATTTTTTAACTTTGTAACTTTTCTTTCCTCTAAGATCATCCAGCATTGCTTAGCTCTTTTCCCTTGGTATCTGCCTTCTATCACCTCTCAGTAAACCTTCTCCCCTCAACACATGACCAATCCAGTTCTTTTGTCTCATCACTCCACATTTATCTATTACTAATCCTAATATATATTTTTTTACAGGAAAGTTGTGCAGAAACAGTTTTGGACCTACCATTGAGATGTAGCTATCCAGGTCATGTATGGAACAGAGTGTAAGGATATTTTCTTGGTGAAATAACTTTCATTATAATTGTTTCAGTAGCCTTATAATTCACCAAGAAATATGGGGTAGTAGATGCAAATATCAAAATAAAACTTGTCTTCTTAATTTCATTTTTATTATTCCTCTTAAATTGCAACAAGTCTAAGGATGTTGTTGTTGTTATCTCCTACACTTCTCACTCCATCCTAGTGAGTTGCTGACTAGTATAAAATGCCATTTTTGCGAGACGGGTTCTGCCGTACCCCTCTATTACTTACTATAGTCTTCGACTGAACACCACACCTGTAGGAAACAAAAAAAATTGTTATAGTCCACTAAATAACCATATGGAGAAAATATACATATTAATGACTACTCAGGCTAAAATATTTGACCGTAACTAAACTGTTACAAGATACTGAATTGCCTCCAAAGTAACATGAGAATTCAACAAATAAACTATAGTAGTCACACCTATATCGTTCTCTCAACAAAAACATTATTTGTAGCCATAACCCCTTTATAACAAGCTAATCCAAAACAATTAACCTTCCCCCTAATGTACAGTCGGCGGCGGTGACGACGACGAAAAAAAATAATAAATAAATAAAATAATAATAAATAAAACAAAATAATCATAATAATAATAATAAAAAAAAAATAATAATAATAAAAAAAATATATATATATATATTATTTAAAAAAACACAAAAAAACTAATTATTAAAAAACGGCGGCGGCGGCGGCGGCGGGGCGGTGGCGGCGACGACGACGATGACGAAAAAAACTTAATAAATAAATAAAATAATAAAAAAAAATAAATAATAATAATACAAAAAAAAATTACTCACCTTTATTTTGAGTGTTCATATCCAGGACAAAGAGAGTATTTCTTTCGCTGCTGATCCCTGCTGCACACGTCTCCGTCACCACCACACCCCACATACACGTCTCTGTCACCACCACGCCCCACATACACGTCTCCGTCACCACCACACCCCACATACACGTCTCTGTCACCACCACGCCCCACATACACGTCTCCGTCACCACCACACCCCACATACACGTCTCCGTCACCACCACGCCCCACATACACGTCTCCGTCACCACCACGCCCCACATACACGTCTCTGCCTCCACGCCTCATAGCCACCACACCCAACACACTCTTACATCTGAAAGTGAAAATATATTAATTATTCACTTGCTTATTTTTTTTGGAATATGAGAGAATTGGGATGAAGTGTTGACAATTATTACTTGCCTCCCTTACAACAAATTAAAAATAAATTGATATACCGGTATACTTTTTTAGACCTGCAGAAAATAATATAAAATAATAACTAAAAAATAGAAAATAATTACTGCAAAATATAGAATAATAACTGAAAAATATAAAATAATACTATAATTGATTAAAACATTGATACAGGTACAGTATATGCTTTTATATACCCACAGAATTTAATATAAAATAATATAAATAACAAATAACATGAAATAAGATGATGTTTAAAAAAATTACCAAAATTATTCTCTTCCTTTTTTGCGAGTTCTGTATAAGTTTATCAAGGCTATTGATTCCTTCAAACTATGCCAGGAAACAGAAGCTCACTCAATGGTATATGTACTTAAAGTGGATCTGTTGTTTCTTGGCATAGTTTGGAGGAATTAAAGACCTTCCAATTCAATAACAAAAGAATCTTAATCTGGAGTAACCGATTCTTCCAAACTATTCCAAGCAACAGAACACCATTATTTTTGTTCATTTGGTCCTGTTTCCTGGCATACTTTGGAGGAATCATGGCACTCCAATGTACCGTGACAAAATTATATAAAAGCTTGTAAATAAATAAATAAATAAATATATATGACAAATGAACAAAGGTAAATATTTTGTGAAAACCCATTAATTTAGATTGTGATAATAGTCACCTTGAAAAATTAATAAATAAAAGAATAAAATAAAAAGGAAATTAACAAACAAAACTAAATAAATACAAATAAATATATAAATCTATAGGAATATTATATAATCCCATGGTATTTATCTAGACTATCTGACTATTGCCGTTTTGTAGCAGTGTTGCCAGATCCGGCTATATAGGTCCCAGTATTTTGCCCAGGTTAGGTCCTGAAAAAAAATAAACATAAAAAAATAAACAAATAAAAATAAACAACTCTAAATGCTATAAAAAACACCTATATAAAGTGATCTAGGAAAAAATATATACAAATTAGAACAGAGAGAAACCTCGTCCTTTACCTATGAATAAAATAATACAAAGGTAGACTCAAATAACACACACACACACACACACATATACACACAGATAGATACTGCACAACCACCTTCCGCCATGACAGTCAGCCAGTGTTGCCAGATCCGCTTGACCAGCAGTGTTGCCAGGTGACGAAAATTTCCCCAACTTCAATCAACAAACATGAGCATTTCCCTTTTTTTTTTACCCTCAATAATTAACTATAACTGTTTACCCAAGACCAATAGATATAATAATCGTCTACTAGTTTATTTTTGTGTTTAATTTTGAACATTGATGGTCTTTTTTGTATGTATTTCGTCTGTTTACTCTTCAACAATAATAATAATAATAATAATAATAATAATAATAATAATAATAATAATAATAATAATAATAATAATAATAATAATAATAATAATAATTTCCCTGTGTGGACTTCAAAAATTCTCTAAAACAGATAGATTTCCCTGCATCTGGCAACACTGGAGCATGAGAGATCAACCACAGTTACCACACCAGTGACACCACAAGCAGTCACCAACAAAATAATAATAATAATAATATTCTAAAAGTTCTATAATAAGTACTGGAGTTTTTTTTAATATAACTATTTTAACTATTTTGAGACATGGGGAGTTTTTTTTTTCATTTTGTTGTAGTTTGTTGATTTTGTGACTGACACACACATACACACACACACATATAAACATACATATTCTCTCTCACTCTCTCTCTCTCTCTCTCTCTCTCTCTCTCTCTCTCTCTCTCTCTCTCTCTCTCTCTCTCTCTCTCTGCACGATATACACACTCAAACAATAATAATAATAATAATAATAATAATACTGTCACCACTTCCTTTCCTACATCGTGTTTTATTCAGTTTCCCCTACATAAGTTTTCCTTTCTCTCCATTTTCCGTATCCCCTTTAAAATTTTTCCTTATATCATACAACAATATTTTCAACGAGGTTATTATTTCTCTCTCTCTCTCTCTCTCTCTCTCTCTCTCTCTCTCTTAAATTTTCTCCTGTCATCCAATCTGCACATTATTTCCTCTTTCTCTCCTCCTCCTCCTCCTCCTCCTCCTCCTCTTCTTCTTCTCCTCCTCCCTCTTTCTCTTCCTCTCTTCCTCCTTCTCCTCTTCTTCTTCTCTTACCTCTCTTTCTCTCCTCCTCCTCTTCTTCTTCTTCTCCTCCTTACCTCTCTTTCTCTCCTCCTCTTCCTCCTTCATACCTCTCTTTCTCTCCTCCTCTTCTTCTCCTCCTTACCTCTCTTTCTCTCCTCCTCTTCCTCCTTCATACTTCTCCTCTCCTCCTCCTCCTCCTCCTCCTCTTCTTCTCCTCCTTACCTCTCTTTCTCTCCTCCTCTTCCTCCTTCATACTTCTCTTCCTCTTCTTCCTCCTCTATACCTCTCTTTCTCCCTCATTTATTTTCCCCTTCCTAAACATTTCTCATCTTGACTCCCACACACCATCTCTCTCTCTCTCTCTCTCTCTCTCTCTCTCTCTCTCTCTCTCTCTCTCTCTCTGCCACGAGTCATTTAATTCTCTCTCTCACTCTCTCTCTCTCTCTCTCTCTCTCTCTCTCTCTCTCTCTCTCTCTCTCTCTCAGGATAGGATTAGTTAAGATAGACTGGATAGGATATTTAGGATGAGTTAGGATAGTTAGGATAGTCAGTGGATAGGGTCAGATAGGGTCAGAATCAAGGGGAAGGAGGGTAGCAACGAACGAGGAAAGGTTAGGTCACGTGAAATATAGAGAGAGGTCAGAGGTCAAGCAGCCTTCAGTGTCCACCAGTTAAAGGTCAGCACAGGTCAAAGTTAAAAATATCTATTCTTAGTTGATAGTCAGAGCCATATTTAGGTTGTGTGTGTGTGTGTGTCTGTGTCTGTGTCTGTGTGTGTGTGTATGTGTGTGTGTGTGTGTGTGTGTGTGTGTGTGCGTGTGTGTGTACTTGACCTCTCTATCTACACCAGCTGAGCCTATAGGGAAATCAGTGTGTGTGTGTAAGAGGAGTAGGCTACAACCCCCTCCCCCCCCTTCCTATTATTACCCCCCCCCCTCAATGGTCAACTAAACACACACACACACACACACACACACACACATCTTCCATTTACTAAGAGTTCAACACGTATCAGTGGATAAATATATGTTTTCTCTCTCTCTCTCTCTCTCTCTCTCTCTCTCTCTCTCTCTCTCTCTCTCTCTCTCTCCTTCCTATATTTACGACCACCACCAGACCAGCATATACCCCTTTTGAAATGGTTTGTGTTTTACCTATATATATATGAACAGACAGACAGACAGACAGGACATGATTCAGGCACAGAGAAGGGGTCGACTGGGAGGAGAGAGGGAGACGGGAGGGAGGGAGGGAGGAGAGGGTGGAGAGGGAGGGAGGCAGGGAGTTATGAATAAAGAGCGTAAATATATGATGATGTAAGTGAATATGAAAATAGTGATAATGGTAAACGAGAAATTATGAAAACAATGTATAGACTAATGAAAACTGAACGAAAAATAATGAAACAGTGAACGTAAAATAATGTAAACAGCAAATAGATTAATGAAATTGAACGAAACATAATGAAAACAGCATATAGACTAATGAAATTGAACGAAAAATAAAGAAACAGTGAACGTAAATGAATAAAAACAGCTTATAAATTAATGAAATTGAACGAAAAATAATGAAAACAGCAAATATATTACTGAAAAAAACTGAACGTAGATGAATGAAAGAGAACAGAGTGAAGGGGAGTGAAATACAGTGACACGATGTGGTCTAACAAACTTTCCTAAAATGCTAATTAGGTGCAAGTTTATCTGGTGGTAATTACTGTTTTTGCACACACACACACACACACACACACACACACACACACACACACACACACACACACACACACACACACACAAACATACATACACACACACACACACACACACACACACACATATACATACACTCACACACACACACACACACACACACATATACACACACACACACACACACATATACATACACTCACACACACACACACACACACACACACACATATACATACACAAACATACATACACTCACACACACACACACACACACATATACATACACTCACACTCACACACACACACACACACACGTCACTCTTCATTGGTGTGACTGTAAACACGACTGACTGCATGACTGAGTGATATATGTATTGCCCTTCCCTGTCCTGTCCTGCCCTTCTCTAACCTTGCCCTTCCCTGTCTTCCCCTGTCCTACCCAACCCTTCCTAACTCAACCCTACCCAACCCCATCTAACTCTATAATAATACAAACACCACCACCACCACCACCAACAACAACAACAACAACAACACCACCAACAACAACACCACCACCACCACTCCTCCCCATGACGACACACATCCAGTTACAACAACAACACTGACGGACTCCCATTTTTTAACACATTATTTACACGCTTATAAATTAACTGAGTAAGTAAGCAGGAATTGCCAACCCACTGCTGCCACACAGACAAATGTAAAACGTTCCTGGGGTGGAGGCGAAAACGTTTGTTGTTGACGTTTTAAACTATATGACTCTCTCTCTCTCTCTCTCTCTCTCTCTCTCTCTCTCTCTCTCTCTCTCTCTCCCTGTGTGTGTGTGTGTGTGTGTGTGTTGCTCTTCTTGCGTGTGTATGTGTGTGTGTATTGTTCTTGTATGTGTGTGTGTGTGTGCTGTTCTTGCGTGTGTATGTGTGTGTGTATTGTTCTTGTATGTGTGTGTGTGTGTGCTGTTCTTCTTGTGTGTGCGTGTGTATGTGTGTGTGTTGTTCCCGAGTTCCCCCCTCCCCCCCCTAAACCCCCAAGCCAGTATCTAAAATGCAAATAACATAATGCTTGGTGAGGCCACAAGTGTAAGTCCCACACGTCAGTCCAGGAAGTAAACATATGTGTACCTCGACCACATCCCTCCCTCCCTCCTTCCACTCCCACTCCCTCTCTTAGTTAGTCCCACTCTCCCACTCCCTCCTTTAACCATTCCCACTTCCCCTCCCTCCTTGAACCACTCCTCGTCCCTCTCCCACTTCCCCTCCCTCCTTGAACCACTCCTCTTCACTCTCCCCCTCTCCATGCCATCACCATTCTCTCTCCCTCTCCCAGTCCACCTCCCTCTTTCCCCATTCCTCCCACTCCCTGTCCATTTCCCCTCCCTTTCCAAGTCTCCCTCCCTCACTCCCCCTTCCCCTCCTTCCTCCCCCACTCCCTCGTCCACATTCACAGTCGACCAGTTTAGCTTAGCATTAAAGTTAACCGTGGGTAGTAAATATATTTCGCGTCTGTACGTTCAGTTAAAATTGCACATCTCCCTGAAGCGACCGCTGTGTGTGTGAGTGAGTAGGTAGGTAGGTATGTGGGTAGGTAGATGGGTAGGTGGGTAGGTAGGTAGGTAGGTAGGTATGTGGGTATTTGTTTTTTTGTTCATCTGGCCCTGTTTGTTTCATATACTTTGGAGGAATCAAGGCATTCCAATGTACCAAAAGTGAATTACTCCCTTTAAATTAAGAGGCTGTGTGTGTGTGTGTGTGTGTGTGTGTGTGTGTGTGTGTGGTAAAATATTTGTGAATTATAATTATACAGTATTCACACGACAACTTCTCTTACACACTGTATATACATTGTGTAGTACTGTACCAGGAAACGAATTAAGAAGTGGAATTTAGTGGTTCTGGTCTGAATAATAAACAGAGAGAGAGAGAGAGAGAGAGAGAGAGAGAGAGAGAGAGAGAGAGAGAGAGAGATAGAGAGAGACTGTATATATATATATATGTGTATCTGGGTGGGTGTGTTAGAGAATGAGTTTACTACATCTGTATGTATATAATATGTCTGTATAATTATGTAGTAATAATAATAATAATAATAATAATAATAATAATAATGTATGTATGTATGTGTGTGTATCAGATAATAAGTTTACTACATCCCAAGGGTCACATTAATATATACATAATAGTGAGTGTTATTATTGTTGTTGTTGTTGTTGTTGGTGGTGGTGGTAGTAGTGTTGTTGTTGTGCTAGTTGTGTTTCTAGGGTTATATATATATGTATGTGTGTGTGTGTGTGTGTGTGTGATAGTAGGAAAATGAGTGCACAAAATCCGTGTACAAATCCACTCCTCTCTCTCTCTCTCTCTCTCTCTCTCTCACACACACACACACACACATAGTACTATATTAGACTTGAGCACGACCACAATCTCGCTTGTATCTTTTCTCTCACATTACCACAAGTTAGTGTAAAGTTAGAAGGAGAGGGAGAGAAAAAGAGAGGCAGAATCCAGTGGAGAGAAGGAGGGAGGGAAGGGAGAGAGGGGGAGAAGGGTGGGGGGGGAGAGAGGAAGAGGTAAGAGGTAAGGAGGGAGGGAGAGAGGAAGAGGAAAATATGGGGAGGGAAAGGAGAGAAATTTAAAACATAAGAGTCCTTGAGGAGAGAGAGAGAGAGAGAGAGAGAGAGAGAGAGAGAGAGAAAATTCAGGGTGCCACAACTTTCACATCACCTCGAGAGAGAGAGAGAGAGAGAGAGGTGGGGGAGGGGGGGGATGGCCACAACTCTCCCCTCACCTCAGCTCTGTTCAAAACACGTCATGGTCTTGTTTTGGTCCACCTGTGTTATTGTGGAAACTTGTGAGTCGAACCTGAACTGAATCCTGGCTACACCCCTCACCCTCCCCTTCTCTTACCTCCTTGGAATGTTTTGGAATTTTTAACGTATTTGTGACAAAATATAAGGAGAGACTCGACTTAATCATATACACTGAAAAGAATTGTGGCCCACCTTGGAGATCCATGCAATTATAAACTTTCTAGTGCAACATTGAATTATTATAATGTATATAATAATCAAGTAAGTAATTATTCAACAATTGACTTACCTTACCCGGTTTTTATTAATTAACCTTAATTGTGTTGGCTCAAAGAAGGTTTCAGAGGTTAAATTATCCCCTTCATTGCAAGTTCCTTTTTTGTCAACATATTTATTTTTAATGTGAGGTCTTCCGATATGAATGCATTTATAAATTATAGTATGAAGGGATATGGTGTATGAAACAACCATTCACAATCGCTTAACTATATTTATTGAAATTTCCAGTACACCAACATGAAATCAATAATTATAGTCACACACGTTCACACTCATCCACACGCAAAACTAGCTAACTAAATACTTAAGTTACCTCTTTAATTATGACTCCCGTTTTCTATCGGTCGGAGTCGTGTTGTCCTCGTTGTTTTCCTTCGAGTACAATATATATATTTTCCATCGAGTGTTCAGTTGATTTTCTATATTCTCCATTTTCTATGTTCCAATATTTTTCTATGTTCTTCAATATTTTTCTATGTCTCCTTTTTCTATGTCTCACCTCAGTTAATTTCCAATGTCACATCTGTAATTTATCACTCGTCATATCCACGTGAATGAGTGGACGAGAGCGAATATTACGTGTGTAACCAAGGTGTTACATTCCCCAAACACTCGTAATTTTATGGTGCTATTTCCTGACCCCTACTCAATTACTTTAATCAATAATAAATAATAAATATAAATCTAATAATACGAGTTCCAGTATCTATGTGATTAAGTTTCCTATTTTCACATAGACACCAGTTCTTCACATCTGTAATTTTCAATGTCACACACATGGCACTCGTTTTCTATAATATTACACCAAGTAGGATGCAGAACGCTACTGGCATAAAACCTTACCTCGTATCATTTGCTTTTCTGTTGCAAGTAACGACAACAAGAGTGACTCCGTGAAGCACTAGAGAAAAACTGGTGAATGGCACCGAGTATTCTGGCATTCACTGTCAGCCCTGCGTGTTACGTAAAGAGACGAAGAGGTCGAGAGAGCCACGTATGTTACAAGATGGTGAAGCCGAACTCGGAGTTCAAAATATTCACGTATGAGAGTTTTTCTATACTCATACATGAATTGTCCTCCCACTCGCAATTTTCAATGTTCAGACACACACACCCAGCACTCGATCACGAATCATTAGTATGCCGTAACTGAATGAATTCGACCATTGTAGGCTGCTACTCCAACGAGAGGCTAGAGCGCCACGAGGCTACGTGTATGCTGAATACGAGTAGGAGATGAACTGAAGTTTAAATCATGAGAAATCCCCAGCCAGGCTATAGCTCCTCCCACAAGCTACCAACGTCTGGATCGATATACAGGCGCCACACACAATAGTTTGAATCCTACTGTCTGTCTGACTAGAACCTCATATTATACACATTCACACACCCAGCCATACATGCAATTGTAATAACGCCACGTAAATTAATCATGGTAATTATCCTCTTCACGAATCATATGGAGAGTTTAAAAGAATAACTGTGTGTACGCAAAAATCAACAATTACAGAGCCAACGAGTGGGGAAACGAAGGATTAACGGCAGAGAGGGGGGAGGGACGCAGGCTCAAACATGAACACTGTCTCCTACTCTACCTCACACACTCCTGCCTTTCGCTTTCTCAACCACTAGGCTGAAGCATCATTCCTATACTTAATTGATTAATATGTCACGATCAAATTTGACTCGTGACATTCGCACAAACACAAAGATATCGCTCCATGCGATGTCTCGACTCGTGAAGGGCTACGGCGCATTGCATGTATAACTTTACACAATACTCATCCACACTTCACTCACTCATGTATGTGTCAAATGAATATCACAGGTACAAATTCACAGTTGCCAATGAGTGAAAAACTCCATACATTTACGTTAGCTTTCAATTCTATGGAGAAACTCCGAAGCAAAGTGAATGTCCCTGGAAATTATTCTTGTACAATTTGTACACATTTAAGCAAGTTTTATTTGTGTGGTGTATGTAATACATTGTGTATCTGTTACATCATTTGTAAGAAAATAAATGCAATAAATATTCTGGAAGGCAAATATATATTAATCAATCATCCAAGACTCGAATCAGGGATAACCGCTGGAACCCAAGTCTTGGAAGACCCAATGCAATATCCAAACATCAGACCGAGGTGAACCGCCAAATCTGAGTTTGGATAAAATGGTACAAAATACAATACATATATATATATTAGTTAAGAGTTGTGCTCGTTGCACTCAGAGATAACAATAATAACGAGTGAGATAACCAGGGAACGCTCCACCAACTGGTTATCTCCGTACGAAGAGGTTAACATCGCTACTTCATTACGAATTAATATATACTCGCTTGTTTCTAACTCCTATGTTGCATTTCCTTCCATTGCATATTTTCTTACGTTGTCTCAAACGTAGAGACACAAGGACACCTGTCCCAAAAATTTCACCGACAACTGTGGTCGTATGTGAATTGAATATGTTAACATTGCGCATTCTGCGCTGCCTCAGTCATCGAGACATGAGGACACCTGTCCTAAAATTCACATCGACAAACTGTGGTCGTATGTGTAGTAAATATTACATTGCACATGTTGTGCTGTCTCAACATCGAGACATGAGGACACCTGTCCTAAATTTCACATAGACAAACTTTGGTCATATGTGTAGTAATTATTATATTGAGCATCTTGCTCTGTCTCAACCATCGAGACACGAGGACACCTGTCCTAAATTTACATAGACAAACTGGTCATATGTGTTGTAATTATTATATTGAGCATCTTGCTGTCTCAAACATCGAGACATGAGGACACCTGTCCTAAATTTACATAGACACGCTTTGGTCGTATGTGTAATAAATTCCCATTCTGTTTCGGGAACACAAAAATTACGATAGCATTAAGTCATGCATACCGATAGAGAAAAATTTGCCAACACTGTCTAACACAGAGACACCAGGACACCTGTCCTAAATATCACATTGACATCTTTGGTCATATGTGGAGTGAATTCCCTTTCTTCAGGAACCACTAAAGTTACAGTAGCATTAATTCATGCCTACCGCTAGAAAAAATTTGGCCACGTACTAGGTTTAACAATACACGCTGATCTGGTGATGTTACAACAACCTGTACAAAATGTGGTCATAAAAGAAGCACACCCATGTCGGGTTGTGTAGTACTTCTTACCTTCATATGCCAAGCGTTGTGCTTAAAGCATAAATCCATGAAGGGTAGCATGTAAAAAAAAAAAATTCCTGTCATTTCTATTGCCTTAATTTCTGGACAATTATATCCTATCTCGTGGAAGTGTGAATGTGTGGAACTGGAATTTCAATGCAAAAATCGAGGGGCCCCACGTTGGGCGCCATTGTAATAAAATAAAAGGAGACTCGACTTAATCATATACACTGAAAAGAATTGTGGCCCACCTTGGAGATCCATGCAATTATAAACTTTCTAGTGCAACATTGAATTATTATAATGTATATAATAATCAAGTAAGTAATTATTCAACAATTGACTTACCTTACCCGGTTTTTATTAATTAACCTTAATTGTGTTGGCTCAAAGAAGGTTTCAGAGGTTAAATTATCCCCTCATTGCAAGTTCCTTTTTTGTCAACATATTTATTTTTAATGTGAGGTCTTCCGATATGAATGCATTTATAAATTATAGTATGAAGGGATATGGTGTATGAAACAACCATTCACAATCGCTTAACTATATTTATTGAAATTTCCAGTACACCAACATGAAATCAATAATTATAGTCACACACGTTCACACTCATCCACACGCAAAACTAGCTAACTAAATACTTAAGTTACCTCTTTAATTATGACTCCCGTTTTCTATCGGTCGGAGTCGTGTTGTCCTCGTTGTTTTCCTTCGAGTACAATATATATATTTTCCATCGAGTGTTCAGTTGATTTTCTATATTCTCCATTTTCTATGTTCCAATATTTTTCTATGTTCTTCAATATTTTTCTATGTCTCCTTTTTCTATGTCTCACCTCAGTTAATTTCCAATGTCACATCTGTAATTTATCACTCGTCATATCCACGTGAATGAGTGGACGAGAGCGAATATTACGTGTGTAACCAAGGTGTTACATTCCCCAAACACTCGTAATTTTATGGTGCTATTTCCTGACCCCTACTCAATTACTTTAATCAATAATAAATAATAAATATAAATCTAATAATACGAGTTCCAGTATCTATGTGATTAAGTTTCCTATTTTCACATAGACACCAGTTCTTCACATCTGTAATTTTCAATGTCACACACATGGCACTCGTTTTCTATAATATTACACCAAGTAGGATGCAGAACGCTACTGGCATAAAACCTTACCTCGTATCATTTGCTTTTCTGTTGCAAGTAACGACAACAAGAGTGACTCCGTGAAGCACTAGAGAAAAACTGGTGAATGGCACCGAGTATTCTGGCATTCACTGTCAGCCCTGCGTGTTACGTAAAGAGACGAAGAGGTCGAGAGAGCCACGTATGTTACAAGATGGTGAAGCCGAACTCGGAGTTCAAAATATTCACGTATGAGAGTTTTTCTATACTCATACATGAATTGTCCTCCCACTCGCAATTTTCAATGTTCAGACACACACACCCAGCACTCGATCACGAATCATTAGTATGCCGTAACTGAATGAATTCGACCATTGTAGGCTGCTACTCCAACGAGAGGCTAGAGCGCCACGAGGCTACGTGTATGCTGAATACGAGTAGGAGATGAACTGAAGTTTAAATCATGAGAAATCCCCAGCCAGGCTATAGCTCCTCCCACAAGCTACCAACGTCTGGATCGATATACAGGCGCCACACACAATAGTTTGAATCCTACTGTCTGTCTGACTAGAACCTCATATTATACACATTCACACACCCAGCCATACATGCAATTGTAATAACGCCACGTAAATTAATCATGGTAATTATCCTCTTCACGAATCATATGGAGAGTTTAAAAGAATAACTGTGTGTACGCAAAAATCAACAATTACAGAGCCAACGAGTGGGGAAACGAAGGATTAACGGCAGAGAGGGGGGAGGGACGCAGGCTCAAACATGAACACTGTCTCCTACTCTACCTCACACACTCTGCCTTTCGCTTTCTCAACCACTAGGCTGAAGCATCATTCCTATACTTAATTGATTAATATGTCACGATCAAATTTGACTCGTGACAGTATTGATGATATTTTTTGAGGATTTTATACATTTTAGAAGTCTTAAATGATTCAGATGTTTTAGATGTATTAAGCTTTTTAGAAGTTTGAAGGTTTTTAACGATCTGTATGTATTGATGTTAAAAAACAAACAAACAAATCTTATATTTACGACTAACAGTCAAATCTGTGTAAAGCATAATGTAAATAATGGAGAATAACCATTGTAAAATGGAAAATAAATTCTGATTCTGATTCTGATTCCTCTCACCC
>JAWZYT010005514.1:0-87500 GCA_034508575.1 Petrolisthes manimaculis
ATAAGTAAGTAATATATAACTATCCTATAATTATTAATTGATATATAACTATCCTATATAAACTCATACAAAATATCTCCTATAAGTAAGTAATATATGACTATCCTATAATTATAAACTCATCCTCCTCCCCCATCCAACAGACGGTGAGAAGAGAAATTGTAGTGGTGGTGGTGACGAGGACAGCAGGAGGGCGTCGTCTCGTGGCCTCATACCCAAGGCTAAGATCAAGACGGTCAAGATGACACTCGTTATAGTCTTCGGTCTGTACACATACATACTCTACTCACATTGACTTTTTATTTAGAGTTTTATTTTATATATTTTTTATTTATTTTAATTTATGTATATATATTAATTTATTTTTATTTTTGTTTATTTATATTTTTCTTTATTTATATTTTTGTTAACTTACTTTTTTAGTTATAATTTTATTTCTTTATAGTACTGTTAATGGTAGTATTAGTATTAGTATTAGTAGTAGTAGTAGTAGTGGTAGTACTGTCGTAGTAGTGGTAGTTGTAGTGGTGATATTGTAGTAGTAATAGTAGTAGTAGTAGTAGTGTTAGTTAGTAGTAGTAGTAGTAGTAGTAGTAGTAGTAGTAGTAGTGGTAGTTGTAGTGGTGGTATTGTAGTAGTAATAGTAATAGTAGTAGTAGTAGTGATCGTAGTAAAAAATAAAGTTAAAAAATGGGTGCCTGTTGTTGCACATGACGTCACTCGTGCCTCTATCCCTTCCTGGTGACGTCACAAGGCGCCACCAACACCCTCATCATCATCATTAAATTTATCCCCTTTGATGGATGTCCCTTTCCTTCCCTTCCCTTCCCTTTCCTCCAGTATAGTAAGGTGATGCAAGTGTCCCAATTAATTCACCTATCGACTTTGATCATTACCGATTTTTATTATTATTATTTTTTTTTTTTGTGAATGTGTTGTTGTTTGTTGTTGTTGTTGTTGTTGTTGAGGACACATTACACCAGATATGTATTCTCAATTATTATTATACACACATTACATATTATAATTTCAAAGTAGATATCATTCCAGTTGTTTATTTACTCACTCACTCACTCTCTCTCTCTCTCTCCTTCCTTCCTTCCTTCCTTCCTTCCTTCCTTCCTTCCTTCCTTCCTTCCTTCCTTCCTTCCTTCCTTCCTTCCTTCCTTCCTTCCTTCCTTCCTTCCTTCCTTCCTTCCTTCCCACCGCCGTATATAACTCACTACCCATGTCTCCCCCCTTCTAGTGTTCGTGTTGTGCTGGTCACCTTACATCGTGTTTGACCTACTCCAAGTGTACGGGTTTGTGCCTCAGACGAGTGTAGCCGTGGCCACCTTCATACAGTCCCTCGCCCCACTCAACTCAGCAGCCAACCCAATCATCTACTGCCTCTTCTCCACACACATCTGCCGGAACCTCAGGTGGGGAGTGTTTAGGTAAGGGTTGGGGTGATGATGTGGGGTGAGGGTTGGGGGGTGCGTTGGTGAGGGTGGGGGGAGGGTGCATGGGGGAATTGGGGTGGGTGAGTGAATGTGGGGAGTGCTTAGATAAGAGTAGGGGTGATGTGGGGAAGGGGAGAGGGGTGGTTGTGTAGGTAAGGGTGTGTGGGGGTGATGGTAGGGATTGGGGTAAGTGAGTAGGTAAGGGGGAGTAGATGAGAAGATGGGGGTGGTGTGTGGATGAGGGGGAGGGTGGGTGTATGAGGGTGATGGGTGGGAAAAGTGTGGATGAGGAGGAAAGTTTTATATATTGATGGATGGATGAATGAATAAATTGGTAGTTGGGTAAGGAAATAGATAGATACATACATAGATAAATAAATAGATAGATGAATAGAGAGGTACATAAACGATGGATAAACTGATGAGTAGACAAGTGAATAGATAGATGGATGGATGGATGGATGATGGAGAACTGCTTAGAGGGATAATTATACAGACATATAAATGTATCCAAAGTAGGAAGGATAAATGTTTAGATAAATGAACTAACATGTTTTTAAATTGAGTGATAGATAGATAAGTGATTAACTGAATTGATCGGCAGTTTCTTGGATGTAATAGTGAACAGATAATGTGGCTATTAGATATTTTAGTCGATAAGTAGAAAGGCGAATGATCCAGGCTTATATAATTAAGATATGCACTGACTGATGATAATTATTATAATATTTATGGTTTGCGTGGATAAATGAAATATAGCCATAGCAAAAACTAACCATAATATGCCCTTCTTTAACTAATTACTCGCCTCTACGCATGGTATGTGTTTCGTGAGAGAGAGAGAGAGAGAGAGAGAGAGAGAGAGAGAGAGAGAGAGAGAGAGAGAGAGAGAGAAAAAAAAAGAAAGAGAGAGAAACTTACGAAATAAATAGATGACTGAATCGTGAGTGAGAGAAACATAGCTGAATTGTATATAAGGTGAATAATATGTTGTTTGAAAATTATGAAATATACAGTGCCCGCCAAAATAGATGACAAAACTCCCGCGAACCTGAAATTTTGTACATCATATATTTTCATAATACTAATAGTAGATTCGTACGCTAAACACAAGAAAAGAACCTGTACGTACAGCTTCCTTTACTATATACAAAATGAAAAAAATCAAATAACACAGGTGGGAACTACGAGAGAGAGAGAGAGAGAGAGAGAGAGAGAGAGAGAGAGAGAGAGAGAGAGACTAAGGTTGATTTGGCAGCATGTCTAGTGGTATATCATGACGTCTAGTATTCAGAATATTACAAGGCTACTAACACGTGACGGATAATAAGAGCCTTGATATTTGACCCTACGTTTATTAACTGTTAGGTAATGCTAGATAAGGGGACCATGGAAGTGTGTGTTAGTGGTATCAACACTTCGTCACATACAATATAAAGGTATTCACAATTTTGCTTCATTAATTAAAGAACATTCTGGTTCATGATTTAATGCAGTTATTGTGCAATTATTTTATAGCTTTTAGTGCGTGATACTAAACACATTATGAATAAAGTATACAATAATGTAACCTCGGTTTTATTGTTGTTACATCATAATATTCAAAAGTTTATCTTTTAACAGTATTAATAATTGACACGAATGTCTGTACATAAATCAATGATAACCGGGTGTATTTTCGTATATTTATTAAATATTCCACTCATCTCTCTCCTCAAGAATAATTTCTCACCTCTCGTGTCCAGGCAGCCCCTTACCCTCCTCAAATCCCTCCTTACATCTCCCTCCTACCATGGCAGTGAATGGTTCGAGCGAGCGGAGCTTATAGTGTTTCTGGGTTATTATCTCGACCATCGTTGACAACACTGTGTGGGCCTCACAGGAGTGTTGCCAGCTGTACGCTCACTCATTTACCGATCTAGTATCAGTTTAAAAGTAGGCGGACGCGGTCACGGAGGTTTTTATGTGCTGCATCCAGCTAAATTTTCGCCTCCCAGTTAGTGTTGGATATTTACCCCTGATAAATTAAATGGCTAACAAACAACCAATTACTTATGAAAATATATCGAGTGTCATTATTTTGTACAAAGCTGGTAAAACAATGAAACAAATAGTGAGAGTAACTGGTGTGAGAGAGAGAACAGTGTATCGCTGAGGTAAGAGGTTTAGGGATGGTGGAGAGGAGGTTTACCCGCTACGCTACATAAAACGAGGAGGCCTGGACGAGGAAAAAAGTTTATGAGCGCACTTTGAATATTATGAAAAGGGAAATTGAATGTGATCCTCGCCTAACAGCAAGAACATTAAAATAGAAGAATCTCATAGTTATGTGTGGTGCCTGTGTCTATAAGGACTGTGCAACGAACCCTGCATGACGACCGGAAGTATCGCTGTTGCAAACCCAGGCCAAAACCACTAATAAAAAAATGGAATATTGCAGAAAATATTGTGAATGGGATATTAGTAGATGGAGGCAAGCGCAGTGGATCAATGAAGTAATAATGTGTGTATAGGCTAAGTGGGGGGGGGGGGACAATTATAAAGAGAAAACTCCAGCAATGCGACACCTCAACAATCCCTAAGCTACAAGCATGCAACCTTTCTCAAGAAATCTCTACAGGAGTCGCATAAGAGAGGTGGGATGCCAACGAATTAACAAGTATGTATGAGAGTATTGCCAAGGTATAGTTATAGCCAGTTTGTATGCCAGTATTGCCAAGGTATAGTTATGGTGACGTAAGGACTAGACGATCGCGATCAAGCAATGGTTTTGTCATCTATTTTGGCGCCCACAGGAAGAGTGAATGCAAAGTGGAGGATAATGAATAAATGACGAATAATAATGAGTATTGGTGGCAGCATGACCCCTCCCTTCCTCCCACTAACTAACAAGAACGAAGCAGCAACCTACACTAATAATAATAATACTAATCACCGGCTTCTCCTTGAACAGTGTTCCCACCCCAACAAACCTCTCCTTTTCCCTGCTTTCACGCCCATTTGAGGTGGCTAAATGTGTTAGATGGATGGATTGATAGATAAATAGATAGATGGCCTTTCTAAAAATCCCTCAAGCTAAATCACTTCCTTTCATCCTTCTTTCCTTCCTTCCTTCTTTCCTTCCTTCCTTCATTATTTAATTTATTTTTCTCTTTGTTCTTTTTGTATTGTATTTAGTCTCTCTGTCTCTCTCTCTCTGTCTCTCTGTCTCTCTCTCTTTCTATCTCTGTCTCTGTCACTCTCTTTGTCTCTGTCTCTGTCTCTTTGTCTCTGTCTCTTTGTCTCTCTGTCTCTCTGTCTCTCTCTCATAATATAATACCACTGCCAAGCAACATTGCAACACATCCTTGCGTCATTACCCCACACCCCTGAATTACCCCTATGCCTCGCTTTATCACCCCTATTTACTCACTACCCTATGTATATTAATTCAAGCCATTTCTTCCCACGTATATGTTATTTTTATCACTTATTTTTTAACCAACATTTTGGTATAATAACTAGGTGGGTTCATTGAATATACACATAGGTAATTATCCGGGTTCCATATCATCAAAACTTTATTCTTTATGTATGTTTTTACACAGGAGTTTTACACATACAGTAGGTAATGGTGGTGGTTCATTTTCCATGAGGCGTGTCGGGAGGAAGTTTTGCAGATGAAACGAAGGATATGTATGTCATAATAGTTTCTTCTCCTTTTTATCACACATGTATTGTTGAAGGTAGATTACACAGTCGCGGACAGTAATTGTTGTTTTCTTTCTCCCATCAAGGGTTTATAAATTATTTGGTAATCATTACAATAGTCATAAAAGTTATGCTTCAATTAATCTTAAAAGTACATTTGTAATTGTTAATAACAGCACATATCTTTACAAACAATATTGTCCTCGATTGTATTATTTAAGGATTCATTACATTTAATATAGTTATATAACGTTACAATATACTTCTGGTTACTCATACACGTACTACATGTCTCAGTGTCATGGGAAATGATTTATTGAATAGCCAGTAGTAAATAGTAGTAGTAGTAGTAGTAGGCCTAGTTTACAAAATACATACAACATAGAAGGTAAACAGTTAATAACAACAACCCACTACTTGATTGATGTTTAACTTACCATTCTCTCAACACAGACACCCACTCTCTTCAGAGCAACAAATACGGTTCACAGAAAAAAATATATAAGTCTCTCCCAAAATGTAAACCACCACAACATTCCCTTTTGTATACGTGGCGCCACCCTCACTCTACTTTCTCCCTAACAAGGCAAAAGTGGAGCACCACCAAAACAACCTTCACCAACTCCTCAGTAAGTTAGTTATTCGGGCTCTTAGGAAACCAATATATATCTTTCCATTCTCACTCTGTATATCAGTCAACACATTATAGCAAGATAAAGGATTCCAGGTTGACATTGGATGAAATTAGTGAATGATATTATTATATAATGTACTGGATATTTTTTTCATATCACTTGTCATCCAAACATTTTGCAACTCCTGGATCATTAGGATTTAGTTTTTAGGTATGCAATTATTTGTCGACGATTCTTTTGTATTTCATTCAGTGAACATTTTACACTTTGATAATTAATATTTCAGTATATAGGGAATATCATGCATGAAGATATTTTATCTTATTTTTCACTACCCAGGTCATGCAAAATTTTTATTTCGTTGTGAGCGAACCATTTTCGTTTGAACATCTATTTGGTTCAATAAGTTTGTAGTGTCTGTTAAGGATTGAACACGATATTCTCCATCCTTCTTTACCATCGCTTGGGATGATTCAACTTGGTAATAGTTTCAATCCGTCAAGTGTTACGACCAGATTTAGTTCTGTTTTGTCCATAAATAAATATTGCTATCTACGTCTAAACGACTTAGTTTTAACAAATGAGATGGAAACAGAAATTTGACAGTGTCGAGGGACAGCGACGACGAAGGACAAAGAAGGAAAGGGGGGTTAGCTGAAAAAAAGAAAGGGATCGCCTCTGGTCCGAAGTGGCGAATTTTTTTTATAAGAAAGGTATTTTGTTGTGCTCGACCGTTTTGGAGTTTACAGTATCCCCTAAACACTACAACAAAACAGATCCCCTATATACCGGTACTTGTATATTGGAGGTAGTCTGTTTTCTGGCATAGTTAGGAGAAATCAATTGCCCTCAAATTATGAACTCCCTAACAGTGACCTTTAGTGGTATACAGAGAACACAACTTGACCTTCTTTATACAAACAAGTACAGTCAGACAGTCGAGTCATCCCATGCCAAGTAATGAGAGATGAAAGGATAATGTTATATGAAAAAAATCAATATTTACGCTGTAACTTCGCGTTGGAAATTTTGACTGACCACCCCATATTATAACTGAGAAATCTATGCATGACTTTCTTTGCCTTGGTACATTTATGATATCCTAGTGTTGTCTTTTAGCAGCTATAAGTGCATGACCATCCAGTTAAATTCCTCGACTCTAAACCTCCCAGAGTATAGCTTTAATATTGCATCACCTATTAAATCGTAACCAACAAAGAGCATGTGGCATGGTACTCTAACTAACCAACTAATCTCTCGTTAAGGGATCTGTAATGTTGGCGGAGGGAAAATAATAATGGACGCTTGGGATTCCTCCAAACTGTGATGGGAAGCAAACAATATAGATACAGGTGGTTTGTTTATATCCAGGACTGTGTTGTTTGGAGGAATCCGCAGACTTCATTTCGCCAACAAAGTCATGGTTCCCTTAATTTATTTAACCATTTCTTGGTGACCTTTCATCTGAACCTCGCACTCAGACCTCCAGCTCTCGTGTGACCTTCTCTCTAACCTACATTGACCTCTGACCTTGATCTTGTGAGCTACATTGACCCTGACCTTCACCACCAACTACTTTGACCTCAAAATTCAATAGCGCTTGACAGTGAGTGACCTTTTTTAACATCAGTAGTCGTGTTTGAACTTTCCTGACCTTATCTTGTCCTCCAACTACTGTGACCTCAAATGCAGTTTGGTTGACCTTTATAACATCATTCATCGTCCTTGAAACTTTCTCATGAGTCCATGACTGACCTCAGCTGAGATAGTCTGACCTGGCTCCGCCCTATTAGTCCCTATCCCATTGTATCCCTGGTCATTATACAAGACAGTACTACACAATACAAACAAGGCGATGGATACTATGTACAGTTGACTTCATTCCCTCGTTACCCACCAAGTGTTGATCATCTTAACCTCCCATAAAATTTGATTCCCACAAGTTTTGTCACCCTGAAGTCCAGACAGTATTGCTAGTGAGAGCGCAGTTTTTTTTATATACATTTTTTTTTTTAACCTCTTGCGATGCCCCGAGGTTATTGAGTGGAGCTATGAGGTGTTGCGAGTGCTTCATATGTGTCGCACGTGACTAGATGGAGGGTAGTGGAGCTTCATGATGATATTGGTTACTTTGTTTCTGCCCCACTATATTATGACTACTCCTTCTTATTTACACACGTCGCTCAATAATACTCCAAAGGGGTCGGAACTCCAGGGATGCCAACGAAGGAAAAGAGAGGACTGGTGGGTAAAGTGAGAGTATTGCCAACTGTATTGTACCATGGCTCTAGTTACAAGTCTATGGAGCCATCGTACTGTACCATGGCTCTAGTTACAAGTCTATGGAACCATCGTACTGTACCATGGCTCTAGTTACAAGTCTATGGAGCCATCGTACTGTACCATGGCTCTAATTACAAGTCTATGGAGCCATCGTACTGTACCATGGCTCTAATTACAAGTCTATGGAGCCATCGTACTGTACACTAGCATGTCAATAATTTTATCTTGGTCTGACACACAACATGAATCTCTTATCAACCTCGTATCCCACTCCTCCCGAATCACTTCAGTTGGTTCTAGAGGTTCATATTATTGTGCCTCGGATCAGGACAGAATTATTGACCCCCTGTGTATGTACAGTACCAGTCAGCGTCGTCATCATAATTACATAGTTTGTGTCCTGAGTTGTTTTGCATATGACCCCCTGACCTAACCCGACCAATCGAGTTTTTCCACCATAGTAGTTTTGACGCGTTTTCCTGACCGTATCTAATAAAATGACCTACTGTAGTGCTGACTGCTGGTTCGTATTTGTAGAATTAACTTATGACCACCATAACTCATTATAAACAATCCATTTTTTCCTGACTCTCCCTGACTCTATACAAAATATTCTTCTGACACCAATTGACTATGTGACTAGTACTTAACTTTTTGCCTCAGAATAAAGAAAATATAGAGTATTCGTGACATCGTTGCATTAAATGACGTCAGGCTCCACATATTCATTTCATCCCCTCCCACACCAATTCCACATTCACACACGTTCAATTCAACCACACCCACACTCACGAACGCCCTCCAACATCCACTCCAACTACCTCATACACCCTCCACGACTCAACCCACCCCTTCCACACATTTACAACTCTATCCTCCTCGCCTACTTACTGCTCCCCTCCCGTCTCACTCACCCATAACTCCTATCACTCACATCCAACCCCATCTTCCACATATACAACAACCTCATCCATCTTCTTCATACCTATTGTACTTCTCCTTCCCGTCCCACTCCCCTGCAACCCCAACCCCTCAATGTTCTCAGCAGAAGAATCCCAGTGGTGGAGTGGGTGGTGGGGGTGGCGTGCCCGTGCCTCGAGTGCAGCAGCCAACCGGTAGAGGGCAGCAGGAGCCACCGCCGCCGCGCTACAGAGTTTTCCAACCTCAGTGATGCTTCCTCTCGTCGCACCACCCTCACCCTCAGGTACTAACTACTACACAACATACAGTATGCTGTGGAAGGTGCATTCGGCATATTACTGTAGGCCTCCCTCTCTCTCCGGTGAAGTGCTATATACGTTCAACAGGTATTTCCGTATACGTGTAATGCTGTAGTGACTGAGTGTAATCTTTTAGTCATAATTATACTTTTATGAACTTCGACCGGTACACCGAACAAGATACTGTACTGTACAGTGTCACTTACGTATATCAACAAGACTGACAAGGTACTGTACCCTCTGTGTTGTGAGTACATACTTGTGCAAGGTTTGGTATCAAGTTTAGTTGGTAATATAGGGACCTGTTGTATGAGTGTTTATATTTTCATCATTTGGCTTCAGTTTGTGTACTGGTATGGGTATGATGAATTAATTTTATAGACTGGTTTTCTCTGTTGACTTGTGAATGCATAGTACGATTCATTCCTTGGGCTTCTTATCATATTATGGTTTCTCTTCGAGGATTTGTTTTATAATTATTTTTCATGAGTAGAGTTTATTTATAATAAATCATCATCGATATCCTCATTTATTATTCTTTGAATTCATGAATGACTTAAATAAACAAAATTCTGAGTCTTGCAAGTCATCTGCAGTATGAGTTTTTTTTTATAGATTATTATGGATATCATGAATGCATATTTTTTTTACACTATCACGTTATTCTCCTGACATTTGAGGATCAATCATATGTGAGCAGAACAACATATCACCGTCATCCCATAGTTTGTTTCCTTTGTAATGTGTCACTGTAATCACTGGTAATCTGTATCAGATCAGTCAGTCAGTCAGTCAGTCAGTGGCCAAGACCTTCACATATATAACACTCCCACTTTTCCATCATCTTGTTATTGTATTGTTGTCCTGGTAACTTCGACTATGTGTTGTCTGACTGATTACTTGATGTTGTATGTGTGTGTGTGGCTTATGACCTCCTGGTGACCTGATGTTGTGTGTGGCTTATGACCTCCTGGTGACCTGATGTTGTGTATGGCTTATGACCTCCTGGTGACCTGATATGTGTGTATGTGCATGTGGTATGTAGCTGATGACCTACACGTGACCTGTGTTGTGTATGTGGTGTGGCTGATTGACCTCGCTTTGTGTCCACAGCAACAGCCGGAGTGGTTCAGATGGCAGGAGGACACGACGCTCTGACCTCCTGCCTTGTTAGGTCACCACCACTACACCCCCACCTCTCTTAACCTCGCCCTCACCTTCATCATTCTCTCTTACCAGCTATCACCTCCACCTTTACTTCATTCACCCTCAACAATCTCTCTCTCTCTCTCTCTCTCTCTCTCTCTCTCTCTCTCTCTCTCTCTCTCTCTCTCTCTCTCTCTCTTTCTCTCTCTCTCTTTCTCTCTCTCTTTTGTAGTTAATTAGATCCATCCTCAATAAGCTTTTGTATTTTCCAAGTCCAATTTTTTCCTTTATTGCATTTATATTTTTTTCTATTGCATGTCTCTCTAATGTCACTTCCACATCCTCCATTCCCTCCCAGCAACTCTATCCCTTCCACTACCACTTTCCATTACTACTTCCTTCATTCGTTCTCTTATCTCGCCCTCCACTTTATCTTAATCGGTTTACTTTTCCTCCCCTCTCGTTTTTGCGTCTCGTAAATTCGTTCTATTTATTTTCACCAGTTTGTGCCATCTTAATCTCGGTATCCCTTTGCTTACCTTTATTTTTCTTCGACTATTTTCTTTTCTTTTTTCGTTTTCTCTCCTCTCTCAGGTGTTCTCATTTCTCTCCTCACTCAACCCCACCCAACCATCCTCTTATCATCAACTCTACTGCACCATTCCTCCACTTCCACCCACTCCTACCCTCACCTCACCCCCACTCCTACCCTCACCCCCTCGAAGCAAGAGACTCGTTCAGGAAATGGGGGTGGGGGTTGGTGGGGGGTGTAAGGGAAGGGGGTTTACGTATGAGGACCAACCATTACTGCACATATCTATCTAAGGAGTACCGTAACGTGACATGCACATCATTGGACGGTCAGTGAGTACTTGCGATACGCCATGCTATTAATAAGTTGATCTGCGTTCAATTAACCTAATCTAATCTATAACCTATCAATCTAACCTGACCACTCCTAACCTAACCAAACAATCTAGTCTAACCTAGCCTCTCTTAACCTAAATTAACCTAACCCATCCTAACCTAAACTAACCTAACCCCTCCCAACCTAACCTAGCCTCTCCAAACCCAACCTAGCCTCTCCTGACATAACCAAATAATCTAACCTAACCCATCCTAACCTAACCTAACCAATTTATCTAACTTAACCAAACAATCTAACCTAACCTCTCCCAACCCACCCTAACCTCACCTAACCAAATAATCTAACCTAACCTCTCTCAACCCATCCTAACCTAACCTAACCAAATAATCTAACCTAACCTCTCTCAACCCACCCTAACCTAACCTAACCAAATAATCTAACCTAACCTCTCCCAACCCATCCTAACCTAACCTAACCAAATAATCTAACCTAACCTCTCTCAACCCATCCTAACCTAACCTAACCAAATAATCTAACCTAACCTCTCTCAACCCATCCTAACCTAACCTAACCAAATAATCTAACCTAACCTCTCTCAACCCATCCTAACCTAACCTAACCAAATAATCTAACCTAACCTCTCTCAACCCATCCTAACCTAACCTAACCAAATAATCTAACCTAACCTCTCTCAACCCATCCTAACCTAACCTAACCAAATAATCTAACCTAACCTCTCTCAACCCATCCTAACCTAACCTAACCAAATAATCTAACCTAACCTCTCTCAACCCATCCTAACCTAACCAACCAATCTAACCAATCTTTACTTAACATTGGCCTTGCTGTTGTCCTCCCAATATTAAACTGTATATCCGCTTTCTACCACCGGGGCCAACCCTTGTAGTTAAAAGTAAAGTTGTTGCTGGAAGGACTTTGTTGAGGTTTCTTTGGTCTTGGGGAAAACCATTGTGCATGTCTCTGATTGAGGGCTGGAATGATTAACACACATACCGGTCCTGTGAGCCTAGTGTACAGTCGCGAGCTGATGGAACGGACACTAGAAACGAACCCTACATCAAGCATTAGGCAGCTCACGCCACTACACATCTTACCTTATGCTATACACATCTTACCTTATGCCCCCCTAACGGGAACCGCCTTGACGTGGTGGGGGGGCTTGTGTGTCTCTGAGACCTGGCGAGCTATACTAGAGGGGGCTCCGGCCCCTGCTCGTCCCCGAGAGAGGGTTTCCCATGCTAGGAAGGTCGCTAGTAAGAGACCAGACTAAATTATTTCCATCTTTCAATTTTTCAACTGTCCCTCCTTTCTTTTTATTTCCTTCCTGCTTGCTGTCACACCTCTCTATCACCTTTTTCTGGCGCTATAGGACCTCGATGTTGCGGCGCCTAATATCCATCAATCAATCAATCTTACCTTATGCTCATTGCGGGGCCGTTTTAAGTGTGTCCGTTCCATCAGCTGGCGACTGTACCTGTATTTAAAGACAGTCAGTGTTGGCAAATCTGGAGCAAGTGATTCATTCAAACTATTACAAGCAACAGGACACCATTATTTTTATCATCAGGTCTTGTTTCCTGGCATACTTTGGAGGAATCAAGGCACTCTAATGTACCAAAAGTGTACTACCCCGGAGTACCCCCTCAAGGCACAGTCATACATGGTTATAAATATATACTGTACATGCGGCTGTAGAATCCAGCATCTCGCACAAGAATTATTACAAAATAACTCAGGATAAAGTCAACAGTTACTATGTACGCGAGGTGATGAGAAAAAAAATCTAACGGGACTGAAGGAGAAGGTGAAAAATTACAAAGGTTTTACGTCTCCAAATCTTTCATCTTCTCTCTTCCCGTGATGCGAAAGTTTGTGAATGGCCCTATTATAATTAGACTTGAGGAAGGGAAGGGAATCACATCTGTGGCGTCTTCGTCTGGGGAGTTCTGTTAATTTGCTCAAGACGTTCTTATCTTTCCCTGAGGGCATCTTCGCTTGGGGTGTCTGCTGGTGCTCCTGTACTGCTGTTATATATTGGAGTCTGTGTGTGTGTGTGACGAAGAAAGAGAGGAATGTTGATGGTGGGGGGGGGGGACTTATAGGGAGGGAGAAGCATATAAGTCGTATTATTAGTAAGTAGAAAAATTGAAACCTTCCATGATAGTAATAGTGTATAGTGAATATATAGTGAGTAAATATAATGATATGCAATAGCTCTGTGCAGTAATGTAAATAAACTCGATTTATATTACATAATTTAAGAGTTTGTTTCAACAATTCTTCTATTTGAGATGCTGCTGCAGTATATATATATTTTTTTCAATTCTATCATAGTTATAGTGTCGTATACGATATTACAAATTGGGAATATACCTCGCCAGTTATAACTAACCACAATATACAGTCGGCGGCAAAAGTCGTGTCGCCACTTCTGCCAAGATGATGATGTTGAAGTTCCTCAAGCTGTCTGGCCGAGCAGCCCAAAGTTATGAAGTACAGTACAGTATGGAAGTATAATTATTAAGCTTCACAGACTCGTACACTGAAGAACCAGAGAAGTTTATTAATTTATTCTCTGGATATTGTAATTCTGTATGGTGAATGTTTGTTTGATGATTCGCCTTTGTTATCCCACAATAAATACTGAGTGAACTGAAGCGACACGACGTTTACCGCCGACTGTACACAATACACGAAGTCCTTGTCTTAACGCCACTTCAACATATTATTCTCATTGCTAATAACATTACAAGATTGGTAATTAAGCATGCAAGGTTGGTGTTTGACTCACAGCTTCATTTTGGAAACTAACACCATTTTAGGGAGGACCCTGTGATCATGTGTGAGACTTGGTGGCTACTGATTCCTCCTGACCATGCCACGAAACAAGCTCTTTCTATATAGGTGGTGTTTCGTGGCAATATTTGAAGGACTCGTTTATCCAATATCTGACTACATCACGGGGTCCCTCAATGTTTACAGTGCTTTTAAGTCTGTATTATAGGATTTTTAATGGTTTGAATATTCTCAATGTATCATGATTTCTAGAAATATATAATGATACTCTATATTATTATATAGTTTCAAATAATTTTATTCTGACAATTTTAATGTTAAATAAATTGTAAAAAGTTAACATGGCCTTTAATGGTGTTTGTAATTTCAACATATATTGTGTTTTTTAACAATTTTATATAATTTGTGATAAGTTTCAATATTTTTTTTATAAAGGTACAGTATTGTTAAAGAACTTGTTCTGGTTTTTCCTCTTTTTTAGTTTTTCATCAGTATTTTTGGTTGTTCCTTTCAGTTTTGATCATGACTATGTGAGAAAATAACCTAATTCATTATTTAAGCTGGTTACTTACTGGTAGGTAAGATTAGTTTGGTTATTCTTCTCAATATCATAATGGTGAAAAATAACACGATGACTGTAGGAAGGACTAGAAAATAACTTAAAGAATCCAGAGGGACCTGCTTTTCAGAAATATCTTCACAATAACTAATATTTGCTTTCCTCAGATGTTTCTAGACTTATTAAAATGTATCCAACGTGGTGATTATTTGTACGTGTGTGTGTGTGTGTACATTTTTTGATATACTGTACTGTATATCGAACAGTTTTCTTATTTTTACTGTACATGTGTGTTTGTGTAAAATTGTTCAGGTATATTTAACAGGCTGGTTGTGAGCACATTCTCTGTGGACTGTGGTTGTTTGTACAGTATGTGTATAAACCAATTAATATACAGTATGTGTAATGTATAGCTTACTTGTATTGTTTGTACGTGTGTAAAATTGTTACAATATATGTAACGTGATGCTTATATGTCTTGTATTGTGTGTGTGTACAGGTACCTTCCTGTGAGGCAGGTTGGGGTCCTGTCTCACTCCCCCGGGCCGTCCCCCTCGGCACCCCTCCTCACCAGCACCAGTGGCGGCAGTGGCAGGAGGAGGAACGAGCACATGGTCAGGGGATCCGTCGTGTAGGAAGGCGAAGGAAGGAAAGAGACGTGGAGAAGACGAGGAGGAGGAGGAGGAATAAAAAAAAAGAGAGATAGAGAAGTGGAGACAGGGAAGGAGAAGAGAAAAGAAAAGTGGATGCAGGGAATATGAGGAGGAGGAGAGAAGTGAAGAGAAAAGAAAAGTGGATGCAGGGAAGACGAGGAGGAGAAGGAAGAAAAAGAAGAGAGAATTTGAGACCGGGAAGGAGAAGAGAAGTGGATGCAGGGAAGACGAGGAGAAGGAAAATAAGAGAAGAGGAGGAGGAAGAAAAAGGAAAAGAAAAGTGGATGCAGGGAGGAAGAGGAAGAAGTTAAGACAGGAAGAGGAAAAAGAAACAATGACAGGGAAGAAAAAGAGGATGAGAAAGGAAAAAGAAAAAAAGATTATGCATGGAATAACATATTACAAATCTCTCCTGTCCTTTATCCTCAGTTCTCTATCCCATCACTATTCCAGTTATGTAATACCATTTCTATCATCATTACAGAATACTGTACTTAATTCATCCTGGTCTATCCACTTCCATCCCGTAATTCTTTCATTATGATTTTATTCCATTTGATCTTCTCTTTTCCTTCATAGTTCTTCATAATTTTAATTTATACACTATTTCTCTTTCATTATCCACCAAAGTAATTCGTCGTTTGATTTCTTTCATTCCATTCTTCACTGTTTGCCTTCCAGTATTTATTTCTCCCTTCAATTAACTTTCTCTCCATCATTATCCTCTTAATTGTTTCCCTCCCTTACATCTATCCTTTATCCTTCACCTAGTAACCGAGATACTTTTTCACTCTACTTTCTCTTTCATACCTGTTTTCTCCATCCATCTCCTTTTTCCCTTCCCTTCACTTTTATTCGGTTCATTCAAGTCTTTCTACCTTTATCTTTTTCCTTACAATTTTCTGCTCTTTTTCTTTCCCTTCTCCTCTCCATTTAATCTCCTTTTCCCACCCTTCTTACCCCACTTGCTCTCCTCCCTCCATCCTTCCTAATCTGTCATTTACTCTCTTTATCTTTCCCTCCCCTTCCCACTTTCCCTTGTCCCTCCCTCAGGTTCTCACACTCGTCTTGTACTCATCATCTAGCACTCATCATCTACCACATCCATTCACCCCTATTTATAGTAATTACATTTAATTTATTTCTCTATGTAATATTTATCTTTGGAAAATACAGTACAAGCCTTTTCAGTAGTGTCCCACATACCCCAGAATGTTTGGGTTTGCAGGGCTACAATTAAAGATCTGAAGCGGACACCAAGGCAAACATCCACTGTTATTGGCTAAGAGAGTCCATAAATAGATAATGGTAATTTTTCAGACATTTTAATAATAAACCAATAAATTGACAACTTCATTTGCTTTTGAATAGGTTTGTCGTTATTTACATTGCTCTTTATATTGAATACTAGAAGAAAAAGGCTTACTGTACTGTACAGTGTGAGATAACTGAAAGAAATAGTATTGTCAATCAATTCATGTGGCATCTTAACAATTTTCACTGTCTGTGGTTGTGAAATGTGACTTAAACATTCCAGTTTAGCCAATTCATTTGTAATAAGAATTGGTTATGCAAATTATCATAAAACATTACTATGCATGATCGAATAATTATCACTGTTGTTATAATGTAGTTTACGTAATATGTAATAAAAGCATCGATGAATGTAAAGTAACACAACCTCTCTCAACTGAGGTGTTTTGTATATTTTCTGGCAGTTCTGTAAAGATAAACGCACTTGGGTACGTAGGACCGCTACTGAAAAGGTTTTATGTTTTGAAGGAAACATTCAAGGACATAAAGTAATAACACTGTAATGATAAAATATCAAACTAATAGCAAAATTAATGATAGAATACAGTATGAGAGAGAGAGAGAGAGTGAGTATAGAGATTGGTGGTATAAGACCAGTCCATGGAAACTTTTCACACATCCAGCTGGCTCTAAGAGTGAAAAGAGCAAGGGAACAATACTGTACTTGACATTCCTGCTTCAGTATTTTTAAATTATTTAATGAGCTCCTCAGTTCTTTGCCTTGGTAATGATATGATAGCTGATGAAAATTATGATCTTTACCAACTGTACTAGATTGACTAATTGACTGGAAATATAACGTGTATTGAGGCACAACATACATGGTCATATGTTGCTGAAGTAGATGCAAGAATTAATTGGCCTAAAAAAAAAATGACTAGGAAAATGTGACAGATCAAGTGATGTTTTATGTAGTCTGAATCAATAGGGCGTCAAAACCCTTTAAGTACTGTATTATCATTAATGTTTCCCCAGAGGTACAGTACTTAACAATGTGTACTTTCAGTGTGTAAAAAAATTATTTTATTTTTGTAAATTTTGAGACTTCTGACTTTAGGACCTAAGCAAAATCGTACTGTTTGGAATAGATTCCCCAACACTCGGGAGGAGTCAGAGGTGAGGATAGGAAGGTAACCCTGATGGTTTTATGGGTACAGTACTGTACAGTACATCTATATCAGATTATTGATTCTCAGTGACGAAGTTGGCAGTCATGAAATGGCTTGTGATATAGAGTAGTGAACAAATAGCAAGTACAGTACTGTAAAGTGTATCCAAATGGAGTTGAAAGATATTTCATTAATGTCTGTCCAATTTTGCAAAGTGTATCCAAACAGAATTGCAGCTCTCTTAGTCCTTTTTAAAGAAAATAATCACTTAATCAAAAGACAATTCTAAAAATGTTGGACAAATTTATATAATAGTCATTATATTTTTAGATGCACTCCTAAAGTTATCCAGAGAGCAATGTATAAGTCATGTACACACATTGCTTCTCTAACAACATGTCTCCTAATTTAATATTCTAGAAATGATTACTGGAAGTGCATCATTCTTTATTTTCAGAAATTGACCTCTGTCCAGTCACATGAGCTTATAACTTTAATAATACAGTACATACCCTAAAATATTGGTACACAGTCTTTTCACTCATAATAGAGAGATGCTATGTCGGTATGAACACTCACAGACACGCTGATACTGAAGTGATTATAGTAATCTGCTCATACCATATATTATAACTGAGCTAAAGTTGATATAATATTATTATTAAGTTCATCAGTGTTCTCTTTGGTGTACTTATTGTTGTCATATTCCCTATATTTAGAGGTCTCTGATGTCAGTCACTTGGGGCTCCTGATTCCTCTGAACTAGCCTCAAAAGATCACCTGTACTGATGGCATAATTTGAAGGTACTGTACCAGTAACTTTCAGTTTTCTGATGGAATCATATCCAAGTTAAATCCATTAAGTGTTCATTGAAATTCTATATAAATGTATGTGTTATTTGTACTACAATACTGTGTGTATATTTACTGGCTTGGTGTGGAATGTTGTCTTAAGATTTTCAAAAGATGTGATACATGATTACATATTCACCATTGCAGCCACATTATCATTGATTAAATGTTTACAAATTGTTAAATTATTATAGAACTTATAAATTATCAATATTAGTTCTATTTCCGAGGATAAGATTAATTGTTAAAGCATATTATATCTTGTAGCTAATATCATCTTAGTCAGTTAAAATTTTTCTTCCTTGATCTCTGAAGATTCAAGGTTTTATGTACCATAACTTGGTTTTAAAAAAAAAACTATGGAAGGTAAGGTGCTCATTAGGAGTGGGAGTCTTATTGGTACTGTATATTATAATGTGCAATATATCTTCATCCATCCCATACCTCAGGTTTGTTTTAACACTGCAGGGTAATGGTAGTGTATGAAAGAATTTACCACCTAATACAGATATCTGAGTACAGTACTGTGTTGATGGTTTTGTGTTGTGAATAATCTTTCCAACTGGTGTCACCCAAACCAAATTTTCCCCAGCTCTCAAGTGTTAAAATCTTAACTCCTTGGGTTAGAGAGGCTATACATGCATATCTTTAGCTACAATGCCCCACTCCCTGCAAGAACTCTCCCGTCCTTCCTATTCCAACATTTATTTGGTCAAGCCCTTTTCTTCCATGACGCTGATCTCCCTCGTGTACTTTTCCACCCTGTTCGCCCACCTAATGGGAAGAGAGGAGAACTGAGCTAAATACATATATACATCAGGTATGTGGCTGCTTATTTAATAGTAAAAATTAATTCCATATGAGGATGGGGAAGTATAAGTTTTGGCCATGATACCAGTCATTATTTCTTGAATGTTTGTTCAGTCTTTCATTTATTATATTTTGGTGGTTGCAATGTTGTGGTGAGTGTCTACCATGTGAGATTTCTCTACCCTCCCTCCGTCCACTACCCCGGAACTGTCTTAATTTTCTTCTCTCATTTCCTCATCTCATCCGACTCCTCCTCCTGTTGTTTTCCTCTTGGCTTTCTCCTTTCTTCTTTATATCCTTTTGCCCACTTCACTTATTATTCTCATACATGCTTCTATTGTTTTGTCTCATTTTTTTCACTCCCTATTATAGATCATCCTCTTGAACTTCTACTTCAGTTTTTCCTCTCATTTTTTCAGTCTTTTCTATTTCTTATGTTCACTCATATTTCTAGACCTTTCCCTCTACATTTATTCTCATGCACTTTCCCATATTGTACTCTGTTTATTTACTTCCTTCTCCCTCTTGTTCCTTTTATTGTTTCCTCCTCTTCTCTTTCTCATCCATTGCCTCCTTCTCTCACATAATTTTTTTTTTCATACCTCCTTCTTTTCCCTCTCCCCCCTTGTCTATCTCTTCTCTCTTTGACCACAGTACCTGTCTCATTAAACAACTGTATCAATATTTTTTATAGCTGCATAAATGTGATATTGAATGTAATTTGTATAACATTTAAGGTTTTATGGATAGGGAGTGGTGTGGCAGACTGGCTCTTTTGGCACTACATGTTCTGAAACATCGTGACTGGGGTGCAAGTGCAAGGAAAGTTATGGGCCAGGCAGTGATGATGACTGTTATGATGGCTCTATAGACTCTGCAGTACAGTGAAGTACTGAACGGAAAATCAGCCTTCCGGTCAGGGTCATTGCCATTGCCATCTCCTTGAGTATATTTCTTTGGTTATTATTGTATTCCTGGTAAAACTGAAAGACTAAAAAACATTGAACTGTACAGCTGAAGGTGTCAGGCCCTTTACGTCTGTACCTTTGCAAGGTGAACCATGGAAATGTTACCGTGAAGACCAGAAATGTGATTAGTTACTCGACCCTGTGGTAATATTGTGAGTGTTTAAGGGACCTGTGATGCTGTTGGCAAAGTTGAGGTCATAAACTTCTCCATTAACACTGTACAGCATCATTAAACTGGCACCTTAAGAATCCAACTCCAAGGACGAGGAATATGGCCGTGTGAGGGGCGTATCAACCAACCATTATGTAGTTATTCTTGACAGTAACAAAATCTAGAATTATTCTGCATACCGTTCCAAAAGTATGGATTCATGTATAAATTAATTCTTTACATCTGGTGTAAGTTCAAGCATTATTCAAATATCAAAAATGTTGGTTACACTGTTGTTTATTGGGTTTATATCAATGCCAGTGTATGAGAGTGTGGTATGATGAGGTGTATAATATTTATTTCTGCATGAGAATGATGGTGAGCATAACCTTAGTTGGAAGTACATTTGTAGCTATTGTGTGTGCATGATGTGTGTAAGGTTACCACAGTACAGTACAGTACAGTAGTATCTTGTATGAAAGGAGTTATATAATACACAGCATTTGATATTTCTGAAAGTATGATGTGGAAGGGAGGTCGTGCAAGAGACATCATGGGTGAGTTAATGACAATGACCTCTTTGGTCACATCATATGGAATCATCATACTGGTCAATAGTCATCTGCTACCCCATGACCTTTCATTGCAATTGGCCCATAGACTTACCGTATTATGAGATGCAAGTAATAATATCTGACCAGTTAGTGTAGGGTGGGTGTATAACACGACATTTGTTTAATGTATAGGTTAATGAAATGCCCTATAGATGGTGCTGTACAAAACAATGTATGACATATGTATACGAACCTATAATGTATAATAAGTACAGTAATAATGTATGACTCTTGCACGGGATGTATTGTTGTATGTTGTGCTATGATGGTTCGTATACTAGAAAAAAACATAAGTGTTGGTGATGACACTGACTGGTATGGTAGCTTCATAGATTTCCAGTGTCACCATCAAACCAGGCAATGTCATCACTTATAAATATGTCACTTTCTTGAATAATGATGATAATTTAAATTAACATAACCTAATAGCATCTTCAAAGATAATTATTATAATGTACACAAGTTTCAATCCAAAGTTTTTATCCTCCCCCCATGCCCACCCTCCTCACAGAGTAGGAAAATGTCAAAGTAGGTGGTTGAACTATATAGAAGCAATAATTTTGTTAATGCAATCATATAACAATAGATTGTATCATTTATGTCACTCCATTGTTAGGTGTTCATGTATTCAGTGTACATCACAATATTGCAGTCCTTGTCGAACCAAATAGTCATGTAAGAGTAAAAAAATGTATCCATAATTCTTTTAATCTGGCAATATCAGCATTTTTTCTACTTGTCCAAACTTCCTTTATGGGATATAAAGCACTCCAAAAGTGTATTAAGGGACATGGGATGCCAACAAAATATTAACAGTTGTGTATACTGTATATTATTGATTTGTGTGTAATTTATATCAGGGTCATGATCCTTAGCATTGCAATGTACTGTAAGCCATTTTTATTATCTATTATACAGTGTAGCACCAATTGTACTTTTTTAGGTACAAAGTTAGTCCAGTTGAAACTCCATAAATACCTTTTGCTTTGTGTCATGTTGGCATTTTCCTGCTGTTTTCAAAATTCATGGCACCATGAACCAGAATCACCTTGTTTATATATTGTCCCTTGATGTCCTCATAACTTGGGTGTAGTGGAAGGGGATGGAGAAGGGGTCTAAAAATTGTGGATTGTAATATCTAATCAGTGATGACCTCAATGTATGATAATAAGAACCCAGTAATTAATGGAAAACTCAACCTGTGAATCACCATATGTATCATTGTGTGATGGACAACCCCTACCCTCAGTGTAGGGTGAATGTATTTTACTGTACACAGAACCAAACAATAACTTATCCCCAGTAAATTGTCATTACTTTACTCATACCTTGGGCATTAGGATGGGAAGAGTGAGATGTGCAAGATTGTCATGGTACTCTAGGCACCATCCACATGATTGAGCAGTACCCGACGGGCACTGCCCTCCGAGCTTATACTCTTGCTTCTTTAGCAGTGTTACTAGATGGATCAGTTCCCAGCAGGTTTCACACTATTGTGCTTGCCACCCCACTATTAAATGTGTCGATGGACAGGGTGTTCGTAACATTGTTTGCCTGCCAGGCACTGTTTGATTGTGTGAACGGGGCCTAAGGCAAAGCCGTTAACTATGATAGGTACAATTCTTCCAAAGACACTACTGTACAGTATATTGAGTTATTGTACCAGTCGTCTTCCACTCAAAGGTCTGAATAATTGTGCATGGCTTTTTCCTATCTTCCTGTCCTTTTACCTATTACTGTATATCCCTTGTCTGTTTCATTACATTAGTGTCATTTGTATATATATATATATATACAGTATATATATATATATATAGATTTGAAGACTTTAGAGACAGTGGAAGTAAGGTCAATAGAGGGCTCAGTAAGATCACTTTTCTTTGAGACAAGGGATGGTGATGGTAACCCATGGTTTTGGGGTGAAGCAAGATCGATGGACTGTCAATGAAATGTATTAGTACATTTTAAAAACAAATAAAAAATAATACAATCTAACAGATAGTGAGGATAATTGAAGAATAGGGCTGATGGTGATAACACATCATGGTGGGGTGAAGCAAGATTAATCGATGGTCAATAAAATATATTAATTTTTTAACAAATAAAATATTGGACATTAAGAAATTATTGTAGAAATTACTATTTGAGGCAAGACCTTTTATGTATTATTTATTAATATGTTGTGAAAATGTACTGGCTCCCTCATGTAATAACCTAACCAACAAAAATGTCCAGAACTAGGTACAGTACTTACCTGCTACATGTATTTATAACACTGAAATGTACGCAAAATGTGTATCTAAGGTAATCTTTTTATTACTAAGAAGGGAATATGTACATTTTGATTACCATAAATCCTCTTCCACTGTTCCTCCTTTCCTTCATACTTGGGGGGTTACTAATTCCTCCAAACAATGCCAGGAAATATATCCTATCAATGTTACTAATAGGGATCTGTTTCATGACATAGTTTGGAAAATTCAGTCGCCCTCCAGTATACAGTAAAGTGTCTCCCCCCTTACAGCCTTATACTCACTACTATTTTGTCAATCTTTTGTTGGTTCAATTAAGTAAAATAGTTTGTACTAATGTATTGTATCATGCTAGTTTTAACCTCCATTAGCTTCTATTCTATTAAAGGGAAATACTCTCTTTTATAAATTGGAGGGCTACTAATTCCTCTATATTAAGCCAGGAATCAGATCTCTTACGAGTAATGTTAATGCTGTCTTGTTTCTTGGCATAATTTGGAGGAATCAGTAGCCCTGTATGATAAAGCGGCCGTCTTTCTCCCCACTCTTTATTTAGGTAACAAGTGATAAGGATTTGTGTCCTCTTGCTTATTTCAGTGTTGTGGTTCGCGTGGGAATGGCTGCGGAATTGGGCCACTCTTGGCCACAAATATACGCTCGGTGGAAGCATATCGCATAAGAAAATAAAAGGTGCTGATTTGGAGGTTAGTCGTGCAATAGGTGTGACTCGTATTGAGAACACGTGCAATGTGCGAACCTATTGTAGTTTGACATTCACCACCACAGCCACAAGTGTCAAATGTATGTCCTTGTGTCCTATGTCATACATGTATGATCATGCAATGAAAAAAGAAAAGGTGGCATTATTGAACTACATGTACTTCATGGAAAAGTTCTTTTTGTCAATCAATTATTATTAATGATGTCACTCATCAATACAGTATCGTCAGCCACTGAGGACCAATTTACTCCATCTAGCCTCAGCTTGGCTCCCATGCCCATCCACATCCACTTAGGTCTTCATCTCCCTCCTATAACCATCCAGATAGACATCAGCCACGTTGACATAACACACCCTTGCCTCAACCCTACACTAATAAAAAAAAATTCCGTCAGATCACTCTCTTTCCATACACATGATTTTGCCTCTCTTTAAAGGCCTCACTGCCTTTTAGCAAACACTCCCCAATCCCGTAAATCCTCAACACCTCTGTCAACACTATCGTATGCTTTCTCCAGGTACATGAAGGCAGCGTACAACTTCCTACCCTTCCCAATATATTTCTCCACTGTTGATTTTATTGCAAAAATATGGTCCACACATCCACTCCCCTTTCTGAACCCTCCCTGCTCCTCACTAACTTTATTCCCTGTTACTTCAATCAGTCTCTCAGTAAGAACCTTCCCATACACCTTCCCTAGTACACTAAGAAGGCTTATTCTCCTATAGCTACCACACTCATCCTTACTCCCCTTCCCCTTATACAGAGGCACAATTATGACTTCTCTGGCACCTCTCCCTGCCTCCAAGCCAATGTGCACATACATTGCTTGACTAAAGTCTGTGCCGGATAGAGTAGGCTGGCACAGACTTTTGGCGAAAAAAGAAAGACCTGTATCTTTGTGAGAGAAATATTTCAAAAGTCAACTGATGACATGGTATTTTCCCTGATAGGAAGTACAGTTGGCTCCACTCCCGTGTTTCTCCCCTGTTGTTGCCAATGTTGGGCCAGTCAGAAATTCGAATCCTGACTCACAAGTTAAAATATACGAAATATTCATATCTTTCACTCATATCCTTAGAGTGAAAGATATGAATGTTTCGAATTTTTTAACTTCTGGATAGGTAGATAGAGTAATATTGTATTATAGAAACCTGTACATTACAATATTTCCATTTGGCTAGACAGTGCACTCGTGTATTGAAAAGTTTATTGCAGAATACTATTCTACTGTAATAGGCTAGACAGTGTTGTGCAATATAAAGACTTGTGTTAATTAGAATAGTGCAGATTTCAGTAAAATGATACGAGGTCACTACTGGAATATCAAGTACTGTAGTGACATGCTATTTCATTATAAATGGATGACTAACCCTTCTGTTCCCCCAGGACACCCATGGGCCACCCACTGTGCTGCCGAAGGAGTAACATGGGGGGATGTTTAGTCTCCTTTGGGAACTGACAGGGTAATATTTCCCACCCTAAGACTGCCATCAGGAGGGTGCCCCACACATCAGTGTAGTCGCTATTGAGGCTGAAATACCAATCCTCCACAAACAATCTAGGACTAAAGTCATGTCTAATGCCACCAGAGGTCAGTGTAATAGCTTGTTCTGTGGTGTGATATATATACTGTTCATTGTTTATCAATAACTTTGGAATCAAGTTTCCTTTAAAGTTTCCACAGGAACCATGTTCATTATGAAAAGTAAAAGATATCTCCACTCACTAAGCTTGTGATTACAGTAACATCTGGTGGTAACAGACACTACATTAGTCCTAGAGTGTACACTGGTGCACCCAGACCACTGTACTATAAAAAAAATATATAATACTTGTTAAGGCTGGACCACCAACCCTCCACAGGATAGATGGTGTACACTGCTGAACCCAGACCATTGTCCTCACTGAAGCTCCTGCCTCAGCCCTCCAATATCTGAAACACAACTACATTAACGTTTAAGGACAAAAAATAATAACTTTATGTTGGCTCACAGACGCCACTTTGGTGTCCTAGATACAGAAAAGATCTTTGTTAAAAGTCAACTGTTGGACAGCTTTAGTTTAAATTTGGACGCCACATAGGTATCCTCTACACTGGTAACATATGAAATATGATGAAAAACACACTGCCTGGACAATCTGACTGCCTGCCTCAGTCAGTTCCCCAATTCAAACTAGCTCACCATAAGTGAGGTCTGTCCTACCACATCCACAATTTTAAAAAAAACAGGCCATGCTCGAGTGCTAATACTTTGGCTATACATAAATGAAACACTTATCTGCCAACACACAGGTAAATAAACTTAGTGAGCACATATATATTTTCAATCACTGATTACCATGTACACTTGATCACAGATCACAACTCTTTTAAATGTAGAGGCAACACTTTTTTAATTATTCACAGCCATGTACAGTTGTGGTCAATTATATTCATCCACACTGGGGTGATTCGTGTAAAAGTTTCAGAGCTTCCCTCTGCTCTTTAGCTGATAAACTTTCCATTAAGTAGTGTATACTAAGGACCATCTTCTAATTTACTACAAGCAGCTTCTCACTATTCAAAACAATAACATCACATGTGAATGTGAAAACATTAGACAACAATTTATTTTCGTAACCTATACAGAATGTGAATGATTATTACTGACCATAAATGTACACTGTATACATAGAGGTAAATTTTTTACTTATATTTACATTATGTTAGGGCTGACAAAAGAGCCAACATTATTATCACTAGTAAACTGTTACTTTTTATCTAGTCCAGGCCTCTGCTACAGGTACAGTAAAAGTCCCTTAATCCGGAAGGCAGGGGGGTCCGAGACTTCCGAAATAGCGAAAATTCCGTGTTATAGAAAAATACCTCCCAAAATATGTATAAAATACTCTTATTACTGTTAAATACAGGTTTCTCTGTCACACGTAATTTATGAGGGAGGGAAGGGGTGGTGGGAGAATCACAGCTGTTGCCAGGTGTGATTGATGAAGTTTCCCTAACTTCACCTTTAAAATTTCCCTTTTTGCCTCAATAATTCCCTGTTTATTCAAGAATAATTATGGTCTTCTTAGTACTTCATCTGGTAGAAATTTCCTTGGTTATTCTTGAACTATCTTTATATAATTTCCCTGTGTGGACTTAAAAATTCCCCAAAACAGATAAATTTCCCAGCACTTGTTGCCAGGTGCAGGGAAATTTATGTTTTAGGGAATTTTGTAGTTGACACAAGAAAATTACATAAAGATAGTTCACGAGCAAACATGGAAATTTATACCAGACTAAATACCAAAAATAAAGACCGTCTATGTTCAAAAAGAGAAGAGTAAACAGGGTTTTATTTAGGCATATAGGGAAATTATTTTGTTGAAGTTGGGGAAATTTTGTGCATCAGTCCTGGCAACACTGGCTGTCACACGTAATTTATGAGTGTCGGGAGGATCATAGCTGACAGTCTGACACTCGTAATTTAATGTCTTATGAGGTCTCAACTTCTTAGTGGTCTTCTTTGGTGGTTTATTAGGAGCCATAATGAATAATGTAGACACCCACAACACTGAATTATATACCGGGAGATTATTAATTTTTTTTTTTCAATAATTTGGGATACAGTAATTATGGATAAAATTGGTGGGCCCAAAAAGTTCCGTGGGAGCGAGCATTCCGAGGTATAGACCTCCGGATTAAGGGACTTTTACTGTAATAGCAAGATTTTCATTCATTCACTCTATATTACTTCACTTATGTTTTACTCCTTATAACTTCTTTAACATAATTCTGCATACAAGGGTCAGGTTGGCAAAGTTGGAGTGTGAATTCCTTTCTCATTTACACATTAAACCATGCCAGCTTTTTAATATAATAGGCAATAAACTATTACTGTACTTACTGTGCTATATAAATCTTTACATCTTACTCTTGATACTTCCATGTAATCTGTAGGAAAAAGGCATTATTCAGATTAAATTATAGTACTGAACACAGGCTTGTTATCTCATTTTCCCTCTATCAGCTAAATATAACATGAGGCTAGACCACTAGAGCACTTTTGCTCATTCGTATAAGGTATCAACAAATTCTGCTACAGGAATTTTCAATATCATGTCTCATATTTTAATCTTACCACCATAGGAGATAAGAGAACAGTCCTCCTAACTCATTGATGTAATGTACTGTACAGTACTTCACTCCCTATATGTGTACAGTAGTTATCAATCACAAGTTAAGCTTCTACAATTACCTGCAACTATTGAGAATACAGTTGGTACTTTATAATTTGTTATGAAACAACTTTTTTTTTATTTAACTCTGGATACATACAGGCTTCATAAAGTTTTCTACAGACCACCTACACCACGAAATCAAAGTCCTCAAATTCAAGGACCATCTTGACATGAGAGGCACACAAACACTTACCACAGCCTCCACACCATCCACTACACTACATGGCACAACACCCACACATGCCAAGGAACATCAAACAACACCTATTACACGATACCACTCACAAATACTATCATCTCTTACACCCTGCCCACCCCAAACCAATCTCCAGAAACACATCCATATTCAAATCACTCATCAGTCCATTCAAATCACTCAAAAACAACACACAGCTGCATGCACAGCCTCCTGACATCCATTCATCTGAATCCTCCCTTCCCCGTGAGGACAGAGTCCACCTGGCCAGGCTGTGGTGTGGCCACCACTCGGCCCTTCTGACATATCAGAAGAGGTTGGATGAAACCATTGCAGATACTTGTCCAGGATGCAACACAGCACTGTGGGAGAGCCCGGTCCAGGCCATGGCCTTCCTCAGGAGCTCGGGGTTGTTTGGCCAGACAGCTTGAGGAACTTCAACAACAACATTACGGACATTAAATATTCTCAGTCCTTCCCCTAAGAGGATTCAGTCTTCCGGCCTTCAGGTTATGAGTCCATTGCACTAACCACTCAGCCACCTTTTCACCATTCTGAATTTTATTACATATCTGAATAACTTTGTAATTGCTAGTTTCACCAGCTATTCACAAAATTCATCAAAAAGTACATATACTTGAACAAAAACCACTGGAACTTAACTTTTTTGTACATTATTAGGCCTATTTATCTAGTACCAAAATGAAGCTTCAGGGCCTTACACATAAAGGCATCAACAAATGTACCGTACCTTTTATGACTCTTAATAAAGTGAGCTGCTTGTTGAATACCATTCTGCAGAGCACCATGAACTGTAGAATAGAACTTCTTGCTGTTGGCCTCCCCTGCCAGTACCACCACAGGGACCTGAGGTAAACACTATTATATACACCATACTGCTATACTGTACTAAAATGTAAGAAAGAAGTAACTTATGTACAGTATATGAGAACATGCTATCATAACAGAAGTAACCCATTGGGAATGTCTCTTATACACTACATAACCAATACAGTACAGGACATATAATCAAGTGAATATAATGCTGTAAATAAAAATATTCCAAATTATTTAACTAGAAATTAAATATTATAAACAGTTGATCATCTTGAATGAAGAAACCACCAAGTAAAAATTAGGCCTGTTGGTCAAAGCTAATTTGCAAAAGATTATGACCTGACCATCAGTTATTCAGAACTAGGTTGATGATATAGGTTGTAAATAGTCAAGGTTGTTTCAGAAAATTTGATAAAAACACATTCAACATAGGATCATTAATGACTTGGGGGTATAAGGTACTGGTAGTAGATCCCAAAAGTATATGAAATCATTTGGAGGTCATCAATGAGTGCAAAATGAAGTGGTCAATAGTAGCATAAATTTGTGAATGATCTGCAGTGCACTAGGTGGGACTGACCTGGGTGTCATCATCCGAGAAAGCAGACACAGGAAAGTCGAGATCAGCATCTGGGGCACCAGAGCAACACAAACACCCAACATTATGGTATGAATAACCACCACAAGAAAGTGGGTTAGTGGCCCACTGTGACCTGAGAATATAATAAAAAAAAAAGTGTTTGTTTAGCCATTATTTTTATATTTTTCTTCTTTTAATGCATTTTCTAACAAGGTTTCATTCCTCGCATCCCATCCTCATTAATCTACTTCACAAAGCAGGTACGGTATCACTGTCAACAGGTTATGTTCTTTTTATTTATTCACTGTATCCTTTACGTTTTGCCTGGATTAGTGATCTAGGAGATCATCATAATAAGTATAGGTGAAAAAAAAAGTAACTACAATCTGTGATGTCTCGTGGGGTTTTCAATCTGTTCATAAGAGTACAAGAGAGAAAAGCATAGGTGCAAAATGTCTGACTATGAGGTAGAAAGAATGAGAGGTAAACTAGTTGTTGCTTGTCACCGACAAAACAACATTGTGGCAAGAAAAATGTGAGCTAGTGACTAAGTCTATAGTTCAATCAGAGGAGTAAAGGCATGTACCATATACTATGCAGTCATAAGTCATAATATCTATCCAGTGGAGAAAACTGGAGGATTTTCTGGTCACTGGTTGACTGTAATAAGTCATGAGATACCAATTACATAAAGGTTAGATAACACTACATTTAGTAATTATTTTGTAGTTACCAGTTCCTCAAAGTGTTCATGAGTGAAATACATCACAGTCTGTTGAAAACCTATTGTCCATATGATGTAGACCAAGATTATGGGTCATAACTGTACAAAAATGTCGTACCTATACACCTTCTTCGGATATGGAATATCAGTATGAGGCAGGAACTTTCTAAGTAGGAGTGTGCAGTCAGTGCCAATTTGGTGATCACTAAGACTCTCCATGTACTCAGCTTCTGTCCCACCTATCCACCCACACAGCCTTGCAGGATGGTTGAACACAGGGTCAAAGCCAGAGATAGCATGAACCCAGTACTTGCTCAACTGTCAAGAATAAATAATATATGAATTTTGTGTGTGCACCATCAAACTTCAACAAAATAATATTTTTCATATTACAATAATTCAATGGCAAGGAGATTATCTACAACTTTATATATGCCAACCAAACTTCGAAGTGAATGATTGTACTGTACAGCCATAGCTGATAGTGCTGGACCAGGGTCCAAGGAGTGTTGGAGAGCAATTAAACAGAGTTCGCATAAGTGAATTTTCCAAACCATTCTCAACGTTGAGAGTTTTAGAAGACTCACGTTTTTTAACTCTGTTCAGTTGCCCTCCAACACTCCTTGGACCCTGGTCCAGCACTATCAGCCATGGTTGTACATACCTTTTCATTTGTACCATCAATATATTTTGATTGTGGACTAAGGCGCTCAACGTCTGGAATATCCTTAGTCCAAACGAGCTGGATACCCTCACAGCCATCCACCCACCAAGCCTCATCATACTCCAGGAAGATTTTATCTATTGTGCCATACCCTCTCGATGAAACAGTCTGAAATTATATTGCGTTCCAGTCTTACATATTACAAAAATACCTTACTATATACAGTACAAAGGATACCTGAATAATGATTGACAATATAAGAAACAAAGCTTTCCATTGCTTCTTCCTTACTCGGCATGAAATTTAAAACAAATACTGTTTTATAAATGTTGATGTCATTATGAATCACCAATTACCTGTTGAAGTTTGGTAGGCAGAGGTGGAGTAAAAAGATGTGGGTGAGATTTCAAGTAACCAATGGAAGAAGTTACAATTACATGCTGTGCCTCATACTCACTTCCATCTCTGGAACACACAGTTAAAATGACTTATTGAGATTAAATGCATAACTATTTCAGCAATCCTGAAACTCCAAAATGGTTAATCACCAAAATAGTTAATCACCTGAAACTTCAGAGCGTGTGACCGGAATTTCTTCCTGCGCTCTACCTTTCGCATGGTGAAAGCAGGTGTTGGTTGATTATAGGGTGTAGGGTTGGGGGCAACAAGTTGGCAACAATGGAGAGAGGGATACACAGGACGTGAGGGAGCGGGAGACCGACTGAGTGAGAAGGAGAAGCCAGCTGGGGAGAGTGGCTGGTTGTAGCGTGAGTTTGGGGGAGCGACTAGTGTCAAGTGAAAACTGGATTTAGATGCACTTCTGGGAATGGCCGCGGGTTTGGGCAACTATTGTCCTTAAAAATGTGAGCTGTGGAAGCATCGCGTGTAAGATTATATAAGCTGCTGATTTGGGGTTCGTCGCTCAATAGGTGAATCACGCATTGAGAACATGCACAATATGCGAACCTACTGTACTGACATGAACTAAGTCTGATTGAGAGAAAGTTGCCCTTACTGTTCATTCTTATACTGTATTGAAATGGTTCATTATTCATCCCTGACTGTACAGTACATGTATATGTACAGATGCCAGCACTTATAATTGATACAGTCAGCATTGCCAGTCCTCTTTTCCTGTACCAGCTGTAAGTGATGGCAATTGTACACACAATATAAAAACAATCAGTGCAATTCTCATGTGAAACATCAGATCATCTGAAAAATAGTTTAATTGTTTATTTCAGTGGTATCATGAACTGTACTGACCATCAACAGAACCGTCAGATCCCTCCTCCTCAATAGTTTCTTTATTGTGTGTACAGTAAGATCTCGCATCTAACGTATTTTAATCTAATGAATTCGTATCTAACGACGTTTTGGACATCTACCTACATTCTCATCTAACGAGTATAGTTTCAAATCTAACGAAAAAATCCTAAGTGAACAGCGAAAAATCCCGAACAAACAGCCACTCCCCACTGCCTCCCTCCCTCCCTCCCTAAAACAGAGAAATTTCCCTGCACCTGGCAACACTGCTCCCGCTTCCCGCCTACACGCCTCAGAGACGCTTGCTGCCTCAGTCCTAGACTAGTTATCACTCTTATAGTCGGGCGTGTAGTGGTGGTGTTATTCTTTGTGGTGGTGGATTACGTGTCTTGTGCTGTTATGCATTGTACATCAGACACTGTGTTTTGAAAAAGTGTTACCCATGATACAGAAACTAAACCAGGAGCTCAGTGATATCTATGTAAAGAAAGTCAATGATAGGAGACAAACTGTCATCATCAAATATTTAAACAAGCGCCGTGAGCTTCAGGAAATTATGGAAAATCTTGATGAAAATGATGGACAAGAGACTGTGAGTGATGGTGAGGAGGATATAGTGAACATTCTTGGTGACATTCCTGATGACTTTGATGGATTTATTATGAAGGAAAAAAGTACAGACGAAAAGATTACAAAACTTCGGGCTGCATCACGAGACGCAGCAGACAGTGAGAGGGAGGATGTGGTGGTGGGAGTCCCTGTGGGACTGGTGGCAGTGAGGGAGCGGAATGTGATAAGTGATAACGTGTGTCCCTTGCCGCCGCATTCAGAATTTATCCGTCATAGGAAAATTATCCACATTTCTTAATATTTTACATGTTTCTTGATTATTTTACACATTTCTTGTATATTTTTAATTACTGTATGCCGTAAATACAAGCCAATAAAAGAAAGAAAGAAACTTGAGTTTCAGTTGTATTTTTGGTACCGATTATAATTTCCCCCATATGTTTATGTATTCGCAAGATCTTACTGTACATATATATGAATAAATTACATGGGTAATCAAACATTTTTGCAAGAACATTATACTGTACCTGCATTTAATTAAGACGGGAAAAGTTGTACCATCCTGCCTTACATAACCATCCTCTGTCTTCTGAACTTGATGAGCATAGTCAATACTTGCAAAGAAGAGAAATAAAAATTAATATTATTCATTATTTAATTTAATGTAGTATTAAATATCATATAATAGAACAAAAACAATGAATGATATCCTTCATAAAACAGTTCTTACCATGACACTTCACTGTAAAGCTTCACCTCTGTTGTTGCCTCTGCCAATAGAGTTTCCATAATGGACATAAAGCCAGCATTAGGGTTCATGTTGTTATTCCCTTCACATAATTCATACAGTCCCCAACATTTAGCTGACAACAGATGGAGGGAGTCACATGCATTATCAATCCTCTGCCATCTGAAATTAAAGAGAAATGAGTATTGTAAATAATACAACATTGTCCCAATAACCCTTACGCTACAGCTGAATTGCCAAGGAATTTTCTTAGTTTCCTTAAGTCAACTGATTTAATAAAAATATTCATATATTGTAACTCTTAATTATAAATATTATGACCTACCCATAGTTTTTTAAATTGTCTTGAATTTATTTAATTAAGAGGGTTAGCAGACCTTATTATGGTACAGTAATCCATTGAATAGTATTGACCACATTACATGCATTATCCTAATTAACCCAAAATTTGAGACAGACTTCTGATATCACTGCAATGCAACAATGGCTGACCATTCAAAAATTACATTACAATATACTCAGTAGAGTGGTCTGTCCACTTCAACTATTCTACCGAATGTATGACCACTTCTTTCGGCCAGGCTACCTCAGCAAACATGGTGAATTGAAAGATTGGCTATTTGGTTTGGTTTCTGTGTGCTGATGTTACACATATGAGTTCTGCCGATTCTGCTCTATCCCCAGAATTTTTTGTTATTTTGACTACGATTTGCTCTTAGCTCAATGTTCCTATTTCTAGAAGACAAATACATGTATAAAGGTGTGTATATTTTGGAATATAATCCAACAAATTTCTTTCCAGAAATGTTGCAACAAGGGCAACAGCCTTCTCCAATGTTCTCCCTTTCTCTGACTGCTGCCAGTCTATCCAGCCATGGAAACCCCCAGAATTTTTTATCCCATCCCTTACCATACTCTACTACAAATTAAATTAGGCTACATCATACTTCAGTGCTAGACAGATTTTTGAGACCTACATTATGGATTCTGCTTTTATATGTTGTAATTGTCCTGGGAAGTAGTCAATAAATTACAAAGAAATGTATTAACAGAGGAACTAACCTCAAATGCCAGTAAAATAATGCTGTTTTCATTTCCCTTACTTCTGCTGCATCATTCTGGCATTCTTCCAAGTGTTGCATGAACTTTCTTCTGAAGAATTCCCCAACAGACAGCTGTTCAATGTTACCATTATTTTCAATATCGTCACAAAAACTGATGCATTCTTCATCAGCTTCCTCCATGACTTTTGAAACGTGTCTTACAATGTCTTCATTTATGACCTGACCATTTTCTGTAATAAAGGTACCTGAAAATATGATTAATATGTTTCAGTACAGTACTGTAAACATTGATAATGGTGTCTTAGTTTGATGACAATGAATAGATGGGTTGATACTTGAACAGTAATGTACAGCACCATTACGTACAGTCGTGATAATGTTATTGTTTTAAGTAGTGCATAGCTGCTTGTAGTAAATTAAAATATGGTACTTAATCTATTTATTGTCAAGTTCATCAGCTAAGGAACAGAGAGAAGCTGTCAAACTCTTACGTGAGTTACCCCTATATGGATGATTATTTTTGACCTCGACTGTACTGTACATTCAACCAGATGACTTTAATGTCAAAACTATTTTAAAACACTGTAATGGTTCATATACAATGGAAATTACTTGCTTAGAATACATTCTTGAATCAATAATATATAATTTATTTTAATCAAGCTTCAATTTTACTTTATTCAAGGCCAAAGAATGGTAAAATGAATCAGAAATTATCTTTCTTTCACAACCCTAGTTCAATGCAAATACCTTGGTGACATCACACATCCCATCATCACCAACAGATTGTGAACTAGTCACCGAATTCTCCATCTACTTTCAATCATATAATACTGATAATTCCACTATTGTAACTTGACCGCATTCAGCATACTTGAAAAACCTTATATATATATACAGGTCTCCCTCACCATACGATTGGGTTAGGTTCTTCAAAACCCAATCGTATAGCGATCGATCGTATAATGAGCTTAAGGTTTAATGGGATAAATAGGGTTACGTTCCAAGACTCGTATATTATGACCATAACATCACTATTTACTACCATAATATATAACTAATGGTAACAAACAATGTTAAGAACAGTTAATCACTTTATTTAACTTACAGTTAAGTATATCGGTATTGTAATTTGTGAAATTAGGCCCAGGCACACAAAGAACATTCACTTGTCATCATCTGACAGCATGGACAGGGGAGAGTCGAGAGATAGAGAGGGTGTAGTGGAGAACGAGAAGGCTAGACAGTGTGGTGCCTGAGGGTGGATGGCATGGGAGGGGAGGTAGACAGTGTTGCCACAGTGGATGGAGAGTGGGATGGCTCAGACACACCGAAAACATACACTCGTCCTCGCACACAGAAAACATTCACTAGTCATCATCTGACAGCATGGACAGGGGAGAGTCGGGAGATAGTGAGGGTGTAGTGGAGAACGAGAAGGCACTAAGGCAGACTGGTAGGCTAGACAGTGTGGCGCCTGAGGGTGGATGGCACGGGAGGGGAGGTAGACAGTGTTGACACAGTGGATGGAGAGCGGGATGGCTCAGACAGTGGCAGACACACCGAAAACATACACTCGTTCTCGCACACAGAAAACATTCACTCGTCATTATCATACATGCCGTTTTATTATGTCCAGCTTAGACTGCAAGCTCAAGCTCTTCCTTGCTTTTTTGGGCTTTACATCACTAGGAGAAGTGGTTGCAGGTCGCTTAGAAGCCATAACGAGACGAATGAATCACTCGATAATAAGAGAGGGGCAGTATGATAATGGTAGCAGTGGGAGCTGGACTGAAGGAGACAACTTGTCTCCTTCAGTCCAGCTCCCACTGCTACCATTATCATACTGCCCCTCTCTTATTATCGAGTGATTCATTCGTCTCGTTATGGCTTCTAAGCGACCTGCAACCACTTCTCCTAGTGATGTAAAGCCCAAAAAAGCAAGGAAGAGCTTGAGCTTGCAGTCTAAGCTGGACATAATAAAACGGCATGTCTGATAATGACGAGTGAATGTTTTCTGTGTGCGAGAACGAGTGTATGTTTTCGGTGTGTCTGCCACTGTCTGAGCCATCCCGCTCTCCATCCACTGTGTCAACACTGTCTACCTCCCCTCCCGTGCCATCCACCCTCAGGCGCCACACTGTCTAGCCTACCAGTCTGCCTTAGTGCCTTCTCGTTCTCCACTACACCCTCACTATCTCCCGACTCTCCCCTGTCCATGCTGTCAGATGATGACTAGTGAATGTTTTCTGTGTGCGAGGACGAGTGTATGTTTTCGGTGTGTCTGAGCCATCCCACTCTCCATCCACTGTGGCAACACTGTCTACCTCCCCTCCCATGCCATCCACCCTCAGGCACCACACTGTCTAGCCTTCTCGTTCTCCACTACACCCTCTCTATCTCCCGACTCTCCCCTGTCCATGCTGGGTCAGACAAGGGAAAACAGTTCAAAACACGCAGACGACGCAGTTCTTCCAATCGTCGCTACGCTTGGGTGGCGCTGTCATCGCTCGCTCAAACAAATGATAGTAACCTTGCGCAGCGGGAGATCGTAAATGCGAGTGAAAATGATCGTTTAAAGAGCCAAGGGTATCAAAGTAGTTAAATCGTATACGCGAAATATCGTATAGTGATGCATTGTATAGTGAGGGAGACCTGTATACTGATTATATATCTACTGATTCAATTGAGTGTAATGAGCGTGTTGAATAGACAAGGGCAGCTAGTGATGTAACAGAATCCTTGCATGAAACACATACCTATACCTCTGTGACATAAGTATCAAGAGCTAAACAGTTCTTTTTTATAATTGCATGTGTGTGTCGAGGGGAGTCCCACCTACCCACAAATAAAGGGGTTGGTTTCCACCTATTTTAGGTGAGGGGGTCATAGGGGGTTCTGCCGAGTACCAACAAAAGCAAAGGGGTTCTGTTAGTTGGAAAAGTTTGAGAACCACTGCACTATATTATAAACTTTCTCTCAATCCATAAATGGCATCAACACCGAACGACCATTTTCACACGTTTATATTCATGCACATGCAGTATAATAAAATACTTTATAGTGAATGATAAAACATAACTCTTTGTCTAAAGATGGTTTCCTGTACCCATATTGCATGGATGAGCTCCATCTCTTACATTTAACTGAACTCTAACCTTTGCCATCAAGAGAGAGATGGTGGTGGAGTAAGCCTCGTGATGCTGCTACTTTATGCAAGACGTTGCCAACCTCCCCATGAATCCATTGTGCCCCAAGCTCCACTACACCTTGGGGTGGAGTCGGCACAGTCTTGATGCGTCCACCCACTCTATCACTACCTGCAACATAATAGTGACTTAGGTCTTGGTGTTAGGTAAGGAAGACCATGTGGCATCAATTCAACTAGAAATGAATCAATGTTGGAAATACTTTCGATGCATTAATGTAAATAAAAAAAAAAAGGACAAAAGACATCACTCGACCAAACCACAAAAATAACAAAAACAACTCTTTGCTTTGTCCAACATTTGGATATGGCTATCGCTATTTTTAGGAATTTGTCAACAAATATATTTAATGCATCTTTTTGCAATTGTGCAAGATGGATATTCTGGAATTTCTTATCAAAGATTCAAACCAGCTTCATCAATATAATGTACTCACAGCATTTTAAATGTGATTTTTGGGTTACTGTGCACAATGACAGTGTTTCTGTTTCTAAAAACCACACACCATAAGTAATCTACAGTTCTATTCATCAATTAACCTTTCTGGTATGGGAACTTACTAATGGCAAGTAAAACTGTTGAACAATTGCCACAAAAAATCTTTTTTAAATACTGAATATATCATGGCATAGAAATGTTGCCAATTATTAACCCATTCCAGTTATCATCCACATTTTTGTGGTACAAGCCATCTAACTACCAATTACAGTATAATCTCAAATTTCGACAGAGATTGGTGCTCCAAAAACCTCGCGAAATTTAAGTTGTCGAAATTTAAACTGAACTTCTTATGGAGAAAATTAGCATGGTTCCACAGCTGGCCAACCTTGAGTAAAAATATAGCCTTTATTCACATACGAACACGAGTTAATGCATAGTAATAAGTAAGAGTTACTTTACAAATGTAAATACAGTATTACAATTCGTATGAAGCATATTAAATGCATATAACATTTTGTATTAAGGTTTTCGCAGACAACTCATGAATGAAATGAGTCGTAAGCATGCGTGGAGGTGGTAGGGGGAGAGTAGGGGGAAGGGAGGAGATAGCACGATAACGTTTGTTTACATTTTATTAAGCATATTCTGGTATTTCCTTCTTTCTCTGTTCGAAAAAACCTTCCTTCTTGATATGGAAGGATATGGCCTTCCGTTTTGTAAATTCATCACCTGACATGACTGAGTGTTGAAGCTGGTGGTTAACTCGTAATTACTAAAAGCGAGTGTGTCACACACAAGGCAGGCTATATAGGCCTATATTCCCTTGACCTTGAGCTAGGGTGAATGGAGACTGAGGGTAGGGGGGGAAGGAGCATGGGAGAAGTGGTGGCAACACACACACACACTTCACAGATGACAGTGATATAATTTCGTGACATATTTATTATAATTTCGCTCGTTATGTATAAGAACTCCTCGGATTTATTTGAGAGTCAACTGTATATATAACTCGGCATGCGTCGAAATCGGTGATTTTTGTGTCGAAATTGGCATTAGGGTAGTGTTATATTTGCTGTCGAAATTTGAATTGTCGAAATGAAAAACGTCGAAATTTAAGATTATACTGTACATCAAAGGCATTGGTGACATTTAGGGAATAGAGCAGTGAAACTTTGATTTGTTGATAACTGAGGGCAGGAAAGTCTAGTCTATGGTCGCGTCACTCGGCATTGCAAAGCAAGTTCACTTACCTCATATAATAGTTTTTTTGTTTTTTTTTAAGCATGGTTTAGCCAAGTGAAGACTATTTTTTTGGAGTGGGATCCAGTGTGATTAAATTTTAATGATGATCTAGAGGCTGAATTTCTGAACTCAACCACTCCATTATTATTATTATTTTGCTACAGTGTCAAAACATACCTATAGTGTTAAAAATACAAACCTGTATACAGTACTGAGAAAATGAATATGGCATGCATAAGTAAAACAATGTAAAATAAGGTTTTATTGTACCACATTAAAAACGGAGTCAACAAATATTTAATAAAGATACCTGGTGCTGTTTTTTCTTACCTTCCAAGATAAGAACAGAGTTAATGCCATGGTGTGTAAGTTCCCTTGCTGCTCCTATGCCAGCTGCCCCACCACCAACTATAATTACTTGGTATTTCTCTCTTTTTGGTTGGTTCATTAGAAGTCTGGAAACATAATACAGCAAACACTACTTAACCTGGCACAGAAAGCTCTAGCTATGCTAACTTATCTTGTATTCAGACTTTTGATGGCAGGAGTAAAAAATAAAATTCAATTAAAGGCATAGGGAAGTCCCCATCATCCACCATTCTTACAATGGTGCAGTTAGCCTCTTATACCCTATAATAATTCAAGGGAGGATTGAGGGTTGGGGACCCTACTCTTTAACAATGACCCAGCCAAAGGCTCAAATAGCCTCGGAGCTGGACCCCTTGCCTGTCAGGGTCCTGTACTGGCGCTAAAGCCTCCCCACATGAAGAAAATGAAATGGGGTCTTGATGATGATGATGACATTTTTCCATTTAAAGATAGGGTTTTTGTGGTACAATAAGGGAGATATTTTATTTTTACACAACTATGTACAGTACTGTATAGTAGCTCATAAATTTTTTTGGAACCACCTCTATGTATAGTGCTATGTAGGGCTGGTACTTATGTTCTGTGGAGGAAAGCTGTATTGGTGACAAGTTTTAATTTGGTGTGTATATTCTTAACCCCTCAAGACCTCAAAAGCCAGAATTCTGGTGATTTCCTATTACTGTACATGGTAAAGGCATGAAAACCATAATTCTGCTATATATACAAAAAACTGGTTGCACAATCATTTGCCGAGCAACTATAGCCTGTTCCAAATAAAGTGGTGAGAGAAGCTAGACCCAAGTCCTAGCTGAATGCAGGGGATCGTACAGTACCAAGGTATTAATGTGACCTGACCCGATCTTTCTTTAGCCTCTAGAGCAGGGGTTCTCAAAGTGGTCGATATTGACCCCCAGGGGTCGATGGGATCATCCAAGGGGTCGATGAATAGCCAGGGAGTCGAAAGGGGGTCGATGAATAACCAGGGGGTCGGTGAATGTTTACTGTTAGGGTCGAACGGACCATTGAAGCCTCCAATTTGAAGTTCTTGATTATAATTTGTAAAAATCTGAAGAATATCAGACACCATTAGATTTTAAAAAATTATATTAATTTCTTGAAATCACAGTTCAGACAATAGGCCAATTTTTTTTAGTAAATCTTCAGAAATTTCAGCAGCGCTGGCAACATCCTTCACATTAATGATGTCAACAGTGAAAGAAGAAAAGGTATGTTGCACTGAGAATTAAGCTACGTATACTGGTACACCTTGACATATTTTCTTACTGTGTGTTACCTTTTTATCATACTACATGTCAACTACTAGTAATACTACTATTACTACTCATACTGATTTTGGCATCGGTGTTTTTTTCCTTGAATTATTAAAATCTAGGCTGCTAGGGGGTCAACAGAAAATGTGCAACTTCATTGGGGGGTCGACGAGTTAAAAAGTTTGAGAACCTCTTCTCTAGAGTCTAGAGAGAGAGAGAGAGAGAGAGAGAGAGAGAGAGAGAGAGAGACTATCATCTAATATTGAAATATATCAATGATATACTTTCTGGTGCAGTATTAATTAATTACATATACAGTACAGTACTGTACATATATGGTTTATTTTGAAGATGTTGTAAAGAGTTGTAATTATGCTGATTGGCAAACCCCAGCAAATTAACAATCCACCAGAAAATGGTAAAACGTTCTAATACTAAATACATCAGTCATACGACATTAAAAATAGTTTCTATCACGACTTATAAAACTTAATATCCCTCCCTATAATGCAAAACTCTGTTCTTCCTCACCTCACTCACTCCTTCTAATCTCTCTCTCTCTTTGTGTGTGTGTGGTTTCCCTCCCTCCATCTCCGCCCTCTCTGTTCTTCTCTCTCACACAGTTTCCTCCCACTCCCACCCCCTCTCTCTTTCTCATATTATATACGGTATAATTTTAATGGATAAATAATACTCTCTACGGTGGGAATTTTTCCTCTGTCGTAAAAAGACGTTATCACCCTATGAATACATTCCTTGTCAAACTTGTCAACACTATCCAGCATTTGAGATGTCTTCTTTCTCTTCGAAGGAGGGCTGCATACAGCCCAAACTCTTAAGATTTTTTGCCATCACTGCGAGAAATACAAAAATGAATATCTGTGTCTGTCCACCTTCTCTTGCAGCCAATGATAGAATGAAGGAACCGATGTTCCTTCTCATTTATATACTTGCATCAACAAAGGGTGTTCCCAGATCATGGTGCATATGTCCTGAGGGCAAAAACACCACCCACCTTGAGCTGACTCTAAGCATAGGCCTACACCTTACTTACCATCTGTCAGTTCAGGTTATCCACTCATACATTCATTGAGGCATACACCTCGATCCCTGCATACATTCCCACCTTATCTTTGTTATCAATCATATAAAGCTCTACTTATACAAGAATACAAGAGTCAAACCATGTTACACATACAGTATCTTCATGCGAAATTTCAATAAAAAATATACCGCATACCTTATATATATATTTGTGTGTGTGTGTGATACAGTTTATTCTCTATCTCTCTCTCTCTCTGGAAGGATTAATCCTTTTAATGTCACTTGCGTTCTACCTGTGACCAAGATTAGAGACAGGAAATGGAAGCTTCTCTTAACCAGTTTATGTAGTGAGGTGGTGTTAGGGGGCAGAAAAACATTTTTCAAATTACCCCCAAATTAAAATGTTTACCTATATAACCAAGCACAAATGAACAAGAAGAACAAGACCCTTCAGTTGTGTCCACCCTTGACTTTGAAGGGTTTATGGATGAAGTGAATGATATCGACATTTAATACAATTCTAGTGGGAGTGGTGGTTTGGTGGCGGGTAAGGGTGGCAGCGGCGAGACCTTGGGAGGTGCAGCGGGGACCCCAACCCCGTTATAGTGTCACAGCCAGCCTCAGAACCTCATCTCACTCTTTTAGTGTGCTTTTATACTATAATTTCTTTGGTAAGAACTTATATTCATTGATACTGTGACTCATAATCAAATCACAATTACCAAATACTGTACTGTACCTTGCATACTGGCATATAAAATCTCTGTAAATTGTCAGTGTGAGTAATATTCCCCATATACACATGAATTCAGTCAAAGCGTTTACCCTATAAGTGAGCTCCTCTGTCGCCCAAATAGGAGAGCAATATGCGAACCTACTGTATAGAACAGTAATCAGGATGATATGATAATAATGAATAATAAGAATCCCTAATGCATCAAATTATACCCAATACCAATACATAGTTTTATTGTGTTTATAATATATTCAACTATGATTTGCCAAACATTAGAAGTAACCAACAATAGTAAGATGTATCTCCTATTGAATGAAATGTTCAAACCCTGTAATGTAGGGGCAGTGTCCCAGCTATGGTTGGAGCTTATTGAAACATGGCTAATGTAATATCGACCAAACATCAAGTAATATAGATAAAGACAGGGAGATGAACAGAGACAAACTGATACAGAGATAGATAAAGAAATTTAAAAAATTACTTAGCACCAATGATCTCCTTATAACTGGAGTTTTGGGGACTGTTGAATTCCTATACAGTATAATGGAAGAAATTGTACTTTTGAGAAAGATCAAATTAAAAAATTTATTAATTAATTTATTTTTTGTATGCCCTTAGATCTGAGACCAATCACAATCATTTGTGGTAGCGGCAATTTGCCAAAGAGTTCTCCCATTATTAACAATCTTAAAGAGCGACCATAGTGTATACTCTGCTAATAGGTGCATAGCAAATACCAAAACAAAGAAATAAATCAGTACCAGTAACTTATATTCACAGTAAACTGAGGCATTCCACTTAAATCAATCACAGGAAAATGAACAGTTGTTAAAATGAATTAAAAGAGTTTAGCATCAGGTCCTGAAGGACCTTATGGCACTCAAATTAAATATGAAAGTTAAAGGGTGAAGGAAGCTCAAACTGTAGGATATTATATACTGTACTGTGGTAAAATAATCAAATCACAAAGGGAGGGGTAGCAACCTGTTGATGTGCTGCGTGATCCTTGTGGCTTCCCTGCGGCCTGACTCAAGAGCCCCATGGACAGTAGAGAAGAAGCAAGGATGAGTGGCCTCGCCAGCAAAGCACACCACCTGCCACAGAAAAAAATGAAATACAAAGCTGTTGTTGTTATTTCATCTGCATATCTATCAAGATTTAAATAACTGTAAGATGAGTAAGCAGCCCCACACTGAAAGTTTTTGCTGTCAATAGTTTTGGGATACAATAACCAAAGATTTACAGGGTATGATTGGACTAATCCCAGACAATTTCAATTGTGACAGGAATATCTGTTGTTGAAGGGTACCGTAAGGGAAAAGTCACATATCATTGAGTCGCTTCAAAGCATTTAGGTAGGATGACATTCCCAGGCAAACTTATTAAAATACAATGGAGGGTCTATGAGTGTATAGTATAATATTAAAGACATGATCACCTGGTAAGTTCAAACTATTTCCCACAACACCTTTCAAACTCCCTCACTGGTATGGAAGTATGGCAGGTGGTTGGTTGATCATACAACAGACAAGGAGCCATCTTGGTCTTGAGTGAGGCTTTACAGAGATATAATATACTGTATTGGGTAGTGTTCCAAGAGGAGAATCATGTATGGTTACTGTGATGTGCTATTGCGAGGTGGCGAAATGAATACCATCTATTAGGCGAGGATACTCATGTGATACATTTTTTTTCGCTCTCTTTAAGAATCTCATTATATAGCATACTGTATAATTATATTATAATTTTATATGAATGGGTAGTCCAGATATACAACATTTGTGTAAAGATATATTATGACAAAACAGAAAAAATTATCATGATAAACCGGCAAAACATACAGGGTTCTTTTTGGAGTCAAGAAGAGGCTGTGCCAAATCAACTATCTCCACTTCCATTTCCATAGATTTCATACTGTAGAAGCTGTAAGATCCTCTTGTATAAGGATTTGAGCCCCACGTAGTCCTATAAGCAAGAAAAGTGTATTACAGTATTGAGTTGTTGTTGTTGATGTTCTCCCAGGGCAGAATGGTCTCCTGCCCCACAGACATTCTGTACATTCTGGTCACAGTGAAAAAATAAATTAAAATAAAGGAGGAACTGGCCCTATATGCCTGGGCTATCAAAGCACATCCCAGGGAAATGAGACCAGAGCTTATTGGACCAGGGAGTCTGGGGGCCTCCGACTGCTAGGGAGATTGGGGCAAAGAAGGTCTTTGATCCCACAGCCAGTGCTGTGGGCCCAAGTCCAAGTTACCACAAGAGCTACAAGTGAGGCCATACCTTCCACGAGACCAGCCCTCAAGGGACCGTAAGGGGGAGGGTGTTTACACTGCTGCATGCAAAGGGAAATGCACCCCCGTGTGCTGGCAGTCCACAAAGCAGTGAAAAAAAAAGGGCCTCCGGTTGCAGTACCCTCACGTGGATTTTTAATCCATGTGGGCAGATCTCGTCTCGTGGGGCATCATGAGTAGTAGTGATTATTTACAGAAGCACCGGACCCTTCCTGCTCAATAATTTTTGAGCTACTGTACATGCTGAGAAGGACCCCTCATCCCAAGCACTCTATACTGGCATATGTCTGATATTATCAGAAAATTTCTATGTGAGGATTATCCATTGACATTAGTAACTTTCAGAAGGGTATGGACATGAGGAGAGTTTACAAATACATGTAGGTCTTGCACTAAGAGCTAATTGGGATATATAACACTGCTCATTAAGTGAGTTCTTGTTAGTGATGAGAAAAACTTATGGGATAAATTAGATCAATGCAAAGGCCTCTGAACTATCTTCGCCAAACCACCAAAACTGACATCCTAGTCATTCTAAGTCTGGATACATGATATTACACTTATTACTGTATGCTTAAAACTGCCAAAACTGACACCTATTCAAAATATTTCAAGTTAGAATATGGGGATACTGTCTCAAAGCTCAAAACTTAGAAATGCTTGGGACTAGCAGTGATGACTTTCATGGATTTTTGAGAAAAAATAAAGAAATACTCTGAAAATAGTGAGTGAATTATAATGGTGAAGGCCATGGTATGTACCCTGTATAAACTAATAACATTAGCACCATTCCATCACTTCTCAAACACACTCACGGCTCGTCTCCAGCCTGTCTCTCTCACACAGTCCAGTTTGAAACCAGTCAATCTGTTTACAGTCACTTGAATTCAGCAGCACTCTTCATCCTAACAATATATACTTTGAGAATGACCATAACTTTTCTAATAGTGCAAAAAGAAAACAAAAACCATCCTTCCTCACCTTTTACACCAATTGGCTTGAGGAACAGTCCATTTGGGGGAGAGTACCTTACGCAGCAGAGAGACACAGCGCTCAGCAACTTCACACTCAGGAGTGTCCTCTATTGCCAAGGCTGTGGGACCAGTAATCCATCCACACATCATGTTCTGCTGCTTGTACACTGGATAAAACCCAAGTATTCCAGTCTCCCAGTTCTGTAGTAAGGAAAATGAGTGAATAACTCTAAAGGAGCCTGGACCTCAAATGGTGTGTCCATATTCAATCTTCTTCATGCCATGACAACTTTTACAATACTGTATTCCTTGCAATAATTAAAAACTTATTTCCTGGATATGATGAGTAACACAGCTGATTTCTTACTCTACTGTCTCAACAATACCCAAAAATTTTATAACAGTGTTGATACATTTATCAGTACCTCTTTTGTGATGACAGCTGGCTGCTCCTGAAGGTCTGGCAGAAAACTAAATCCATCACTACCATTGTCCCACCACTGATGAGGAAACTGTAGATATAGCTTGCCCACCACACCAAAGCCTATGCCCTAAAAAAAAAAAAAAAAATTGATTGTAATAATACGAGACACAACTATTAATCAAAAGGATAGAAGAGAGGCTGGACAGAGTTTTCTGGGTTTATTCCAAGAATGAATGATTTTACAAATGAGGCTCTACAATTTCAAACTGCTTTACACTCTTTTAGTTCATTGTCACTGTGCAAAATTACTGGCCATTGCATGACCTGTAAAGTTAAAACCAGATTATCAGCCCTAACAAACACTCCTAGTGACTATCTTCCTCTCTTGCGTACTATGCACATGCTGTTTAAATTTTCAATATTTCTCAAACTTCTGGTTCACTCTCATTCTTCAAAATACCCTTATGCCTTTGGGAGCCACCTGATTGCTGTTGGACCCTTACCAACTGCCTATAAAAATCGGAGTAGGGCAAAATCTGACACCATCCACAAACACATCAGAGAATGAATGAGACATAGAATAGTTTTCATAATCCTTTCTTCACTTTAAATCATTCCATTCCATATACTGTACTGTACTGCATTCTTCACATTCCTAAATTTTTTTAAAGGGACCATGTACAGTATTTGGATGATGTGGAGTGCTACCGATTCCTCCAAACTATGTCAAAACATTTAGTACATCGGTATACAAATATGTTTTGTCGAATGTTGTTTTGTTTGTTGAATTGTTTAAAAGAATCCATCACCCTCAAATTAATTCCAAACAGAAGACTCCCTTCAAATCTCCTTGGGTGACAAGTATTCTCGTCAAAGCAGTTTTTAAAATTTCATGCCCCATTATATGGTTGTCTTGGATGGCAACACTTATTATAGGCTTGTAGGCACTCCCCCTAGCCCACCCAGCTACCACCAGTCAGTCTTACTCGAACAATGAGCGTGAAAGGACATATTTTCATCACTCCTCATTTCCTGTAATTACCATACTTAGATATGTAAATGGAGTGTAAATGTGTATTTTGAGTTGATGTCAGTCAGAGCAGCCTACCCATCCTACAGATGTCCATTTAGGCTAGTCTTCACAAGTACATCAAGATTCAGGAGACAGTTAAAGGATTGTACTTCAATATCCTGTGTAATTTATTTATGTAGCATGAGTGGTTTACAAGATATTAGCTGTCAAATGTGTTGTTTACATAGTGACCGCAAGTGAGGAGAAAGGCCCAGGAGAGAATGTCGCCATAGATAATGCCCACAGTCTAGTGTTTATTGTTACTAATAAGGGGATCTGTTTCAAGGAATCAGTGGCCTTTCAATCTGCCAAAAATAGAATCTCCCTTTACTACACTGAAATGAAACTGCCAGAGCAACTAACATACTACCATCCCCACACTCTTAGGAAATACCAATGCATACAGGGAGTTACTTCTACAAGTCATGGAAATGCAAATATTCTCAATCCTAACAGTAAGTACTGTATTGTACAATATAACTACTAAAAGTACTATGCACTATACCTTTTAAAATGCTATGAGTAATAACTTAGTTTGACAATGTTTACCTCAATGGCTTTTATCATTCGTTGTGGCAGAGAAGGAGAGAACATGTTTTTCTGAGCCTTGAGAACTCCAATGGAGGCTGTGAAGATGACATGATCAGCGCTCACGACTGTCCCGGACTCAAGGGTCACCTTACACCCTGATGCAGCACCAGTCGAGGTCACATCCCAATCAATGCACTTTACAGGGGAGTTCAGTGCTAAACGAGACACTGGAATCTCTTCCTGAAAGAAGATTAAGTATGTAGGCTACTGTAGCTGCATTTTTCTGTGGTTAAAAAATGATATGGTCTAAATAGGATGCTTCAAATTTACCAACATGCAGGAACAATTCTTTTTGAAAGAATACTAAAATATGTTGCTTTGTTTTGCTATCCAGACTCTTTACGCTATCTGAATATATATACAGTACTAAGAAAAGTATTTGTTCATCTCTTAAGAAATATGATGGTTATTCTGGTATTTGCAGTGATGCTTGCTATGTGAAGCAAATGCTAGTCTGCTCGCTTAGCCTTGCTATCTCTGGTGCATTAATCGCTATCCACCGTGCCTGGAAATGTTTCTATCCTGTTGCATTAATCATTATATATGTATGATGTATTATTACCTTGTATGCATGTCACACTATATTAGCCACCAACTTCTATACTTATGTACGGCGCATGACAATAGAAAACAGGCTTTATTCAACTACTGTATGTGGAAAAAAATATTTTTCGGACATTAAAATCCCTGTGGACGCCGGATAATTGTGGCTTTACTATATATATACAGTTAAACCTCGTTATAACGGACTAACAGGGGGGAGAGGGTGTCCATTATAGCGACGAATTTTTACGAGGGGTACAAAATTAAAAAAAACAAAAACAAAAAAACGTGTATGTACAAAGATTAACACAAAATACAGATATATCTACATAAATAGGTATGTAGTGATGCGTAAATAATGTACCTAAATGTTATTTACCTTGTGTGGTGGAGAGATGAGCATGCGTGGTAGTGGTGGGGGTGGTAGGGGGAAGGAGGAAGATAACGCGATATCGATTGTTTACATTTTATTAGCCATACTATACTCTGGTGTTTCCTTCTCCTTTATCTATTCGAGAAACACCTTCCTTCTTTCTATCGAAGGATATGGCCTTCTGTTTTGTAAATGCACCACCTGGCATGACTGTTGAAGCTAGTGGTTAACTCGTTATTACTAAAAACGAGATAGTCACACAAGTTGACAGGGCAGGTTAGGCCTATATTCCCTTGACCTTGAGCTATAGGGTGAATCGAGACCGAGGATAGGGGGGGAAGGAGCGGGGGAAAAGTGGTGGCTGGTGGCAACATACACCCACACTTCACAGATGAGTGATATCATTTCCTGACATGTTCATTAGGATTTCACTCGTTTTGTATAGGAACTCTTCGGATTTATTCGAAAGTCAACTGTATATATACATAAATAGGTATGTAATGATGTGTAAATAAAGTACCTACTGTATAATGTAAAAAATATAATAGAAAAAAATAGAAACAAAAATTCAGACAAAAAAAAAAAAAAAAATCCAGCGGATTGTGTCCGTTGTATCCGAAATCCGTTGTAGCGGGGCCCGATATATCGAGGTTTAACTGTATACAGTACAGTGTGTGTGTGTGTGTGCGCATGCGCGTGTGTGTATATATATACAGTTGAACCTCGTTATTTCGGACTAATAGGGGGGAGAGGGTGTCCGTATTTGCGGTTTGACCGAAATTGCGACGAATTTTTACGAGGGGTACGAAAAAAAAAAAAAAAAAAAAAAAACGTGTTTGTACAAAAATTAACACAAAATACAGATATATCTACATAAATAGGTATGTAGTGATGTGTAAATAATATACCTAAATGTTATTTACCTTGTGTGGTGAAGAGATGAGTTTATTTCTTGCCGTGATCGTATAGTGGGACGTATCAGAGTAGCTATTTAATACTGTTTAATAAAAACAAGAATGATGTAGTGATACGCAACCACTCCAAGTCTCCAACCCGCGCTTGTAAAGATAACAAATCACGCATGCGTGGTAGTGGTCTAGGTGGTAGGGGGAAGGGGGAAAATAACGGGATATCGATTGTTTACATTTTATTAGCCATACTGTACTCTGGTGTTTCCTTCTCCTTTATCTATTCGAGAAACATCTTCCTTCTTTCTATCGAAGGACATGACCTTCCGTTTTGTAAATGCACCACCTGGCATGAAGCTGGTGGTTAACTCGTAAATTACTAAAAATGAGCGAGTCAAACACAAGGTGACAACCCATGTTAGGCCTATATTCCCTTGACCTTGAGCTAGGGTGAATGGAGACTGAGGGTAGGGGGGGGGGGGGGGAGGAGTGCGGGAGAAGTGGTGGCAACACACAAACACACACACACCCACGCTTCACACCCACGCTTCGCAGACGACATGTTCATAATGATTTCACTCATTTTGTATAAGAACTCCTCGGATTTATTCGAGAGTCAACTGTATATATACATAAATAGGTATGTAATGATGTGTAAATAATATACCTACTGTATAATGTAAAAAATGTAATAGGAAAAAATAGAGAAACCAAAATTCAGACAAAAAAAAATCTCCAGCGGATTGTGTCCGAAATAACCGAAATCCGAAATAACGGGGTCCGAAATAACGAGGTTTAACTGTATTTTCATGGCTGAGTATAGCAGAAATGTGGCCGTTCATAAAACCTTTCATTAGTGACTTTTCTAGACCTAATAGCAATATAACAGAAAAGCACACCTTGCCACATATGGTATGACAGTTGGTACCTAACAGATACATTACATTAGGTAACTTGTATAAATGATTATCCAGTAAAAGTTTCCTCAATTTTGAACCACAAATCATAACTTCATTTTGGAATACTGTACAGCAGCCATGACAAGACTAAACTTATTTCTTAAAAAAAACTTAGCAAGTGTTCATATGACAGTCCACACAAGTGTTCATACTACAATCCACACAAGTGATCATACTGCAACCCACACAAGTGTTCATACTACAGGCCATACAATCTTTACAATTTCTTTTTGTAAACTATACAGTCCAGTTCAAATAGTTACCTTTAAATGGTCGATCAAAGTTTGATATCCATTTTGTTTCCAGTTGACTGTTGGATCACCAGGGCACTCCTTATATTCAAGATACATTTTTCCTGGCAAGTCATGCCAGCTGGCTGAAGCATTGACACAATTTAGAAAACGATGTTTCCACTCAAGTAACTCATTTCCAACAATGCCCCACTTATTAACTGCCTTAAATCTGTGAAATATGAAAAGAACACACATTACTGCCAATCAGAAAATTACGAGAATAAGAAATCATGATGGAGATACACACACACTACTATGGAGCTAAACTCTATTGATGATGTTTTGCTTCTGCTTATTCGGGTCAAAGGAATTTCCTTGATAACATTGGATGCATAAGTACAGTAGTAGCAACACAGGGAAGGGTAAGGAGGGTAGTGGTGGGGGAAAGATTTCTGCTTCATACAATGGCTACTAATATTTGGAATCACACATCAAATAATCCTCAAATCCTTTTCATTTCCTACTAGAAGGATTGTTGGCTTACAAAACTTGGCAAGAAGTCAGATTTTCAGACTACTGGATGTATAATAATTAAGTAGAGATAATCAAAATTATGATAATATGTGGAAGACTCACTTCTCTGTATAATAATGCCCAACTGAGTGAGGATATGTTTTGAGCTCTTCTTCACCACTTTCTTGGATTTTAGCTGCAATCTTCATAAATCCATCAACCATCTCCTGTGGAACTACTTTTCCATCTTGCCTCACAAAGATTGTTTCTCCATAACCTTGCCACAAAGAAACAAGGCAATGTTAGACAAAGTAGAAATGGACAATAATCACCAATCAACAAGGCAATGTTAGACAAGGTAGAAATGGACAATAATCACCAATCAAACACTAAATTAAAACTTGCAAGAATCAAAGCAAGTCACAGTATAGAGTACATCAACATCGGGGTTGGAGTAATTCCACATCTTTAGGTCATATGCAGTTCCTTGTTATAATTTTCAATTAAATTTGTAATTACAATTAATATTTTCAGTTACATTACAATAAAAATTAAGGGATTAGCCTACTCGCGATAGCAATTAATTCCTCCAAAGTATGTCACAAAACAGATCCCCAATTAGTAACACTGAGGTCATCAGTTTCCTGGCACAGTCAGGAGGATATTAGCCCTCTAATCCATCAACAAGAGATTCTCCCCATACAAAATAAGCTCCTCAGTTACAATTACAGCTTTAACATAATAGGGTGTCTGAAAAAAATATAATGTAATGCCACTATGTAAATACGGTATGTAAATATGTCAAAGATAAAGCACATATCTTTGTCCTCATGTCATTTATTTTACTAAATTTCACTTAAATTTGTGTATCATTGTAAGAGAGTTTACGAGTATTATCAAGTGGATCAAGCAGACTAATATTATGACAGGCTACCAGTGTAAACAGTAACAATAAAGGGCCCAAAACTGATCCCTGTGGGATTCCAAACAGAAGTGGAGCAGTGTGTTAAAAAGGTAATATGATTGACAATATTCCAGTTACTATACAGTACAGTATAGTAATCACCTGTTTGAGCTACTGAAGCCTCTTCGGCAATGAAGCCATTCTCCGCTGCCCATTCATGAACCACATTGCCCTCTTCGCCATGAATCCAATGGGCACCCAATTCGATGTAATGTTTTCCTTAAATTTAGAAAAGATATAATTAATTTTTATCATTATCATCATAACATACATACAGTGGAACACAAATAACTTCTTAATTCATCCTCCTCCTCATCATTAGTACTGTACCCTGTTTCTCTTTTTCAAGTGGTGGGAGTAACTTTTAAAATCTATGGCAACTTTATTATTTTGTCTTAAAAGAAAGACGAGAGAAAGGAATATAAAAAGAACTTTGATAACAAAGATGAAGGAATGAGAAAATGGTTGAAATAAGTTGCACTTAATCATACACAAAGAACAATGAATAAGTTTGTGGCCCAAGGTAGAAGGGCATGAATTACAAATTTTCAATTTTATTCATTTTAAAATTGGCATGTATAGTATACAGTATGAAGTTCCTAACTATACTTTTCTCTGTTTCAGATAAATGAATCCTTGAGAGCTGAACTTGCAGTCATTCACTAATTCTTTATGATGAAATGCACAAGGACGTGATGGCTGTATCATATACAGTACTACTGGTCACAGGAATTCTTACACAGGCTATATGAAAACAAGGTTATTATTCTGGAAGTACTGGAATGAATGTTTTCTCAAGTGACTCTGGTGACTCTGTGATTGCAACACAAAAAAACTACTAATAATGTTGTATTGCAGCTATTGAATCTTAAATTTTCTATACGTTGGAAGCCTTCAAAAACAAGTGTGTGTGTAGGCTACAAATTTTTGTGGCCAATAGTACATGACCAAGAATATTATGGGAAGCACAAGGACGGTGGCCAACTCTGAATTGCAATAGTTTTTTTTTTTCGTATTGCATATAGTAGAGTAAATGCTACCAAACATACTAATCATCATCTGGAATAAAAATTGGAATAACATGGGATATTTCATTAATGGAAAACGGTACATTATACTGCATGTACTATTACAGTGTATGTATGACTTTTACATAATGTACAATAATCTGGTAACAAGTAAAAGCTCTCATTATACCATGTTTCAATGTGAAGACTCTGCCTCCCACTCTGTCCTGAGCTTCCAGCAGAAGAATATCATCCACTCCTGACTGTATCAATTGCTGGGCAGCCCCAAGCCCGGCAACACCACCTCCAATGATGCACACACGCACATGTTTTGGTAAAGAGTTCATCTGAAATAGAATATTAAACTGAGCTATAAGGTAGACCTTCCAGTAATTATTAAAGTACAGTACTGTACATCCTATATAGATACAGTACTATTTAACTACACTACATACTGCAATATACATGTATTGTGCACTACAATGATAGTTTTAATATTAGTGTACAGTAGGTATGAGATAAGGGTGTGTTATGTTATCATGGCTGTAAAATTATATATGGATGATTGTACGAGAGATGCCAAAGTCAATGACTGAGGTTGAATGGAATAAATTGGTCCTCGGTGGCAAGTTTATTTGCTGATGACACCGTGTTGATGGCTGAGAGTGAAAGAGAATTGCAGAGGGCGGTAGAAGTGTTTCAGTCCGTGTGTAGCCTAAATGAAGGAAACTGGAAGTGAATGTCGGGAAAATAAAGTGATGGTATTTGAGAGAGCAAAAACTGAAGTGATTGATTTTGCCATACTTTACACAGTGGACTCCCACTGGGAATATAAGTGTGTGATAACTCTAGGTGGTGAGATGATGGAGGCAGTGAAGTTGCTTTTTTTTTTTTTTTTTTTATATATGTTCCGACACTGGACATAGGCTTCATTAAGCCCGTTACCGTGGCTCAGGTAAACTGCTACTCACACACACACGTGAACTTAGGCTCTGGAGAGCTGAAATTTTCTATATGCTATTATACCAAAAATAAGTGCAAGCTCCTCTTAAATCCATTACACATGAACATATTACATTGTCCCATTGTGAAATACTGTGTACACAAATTGTAAATGTTTGCCATGTGAACCTCTTATGCAGTTATACCAAAATATTTTATGCAAAAGCCTCCTTCATTAAATAAATTAAGACTAGAGTTGAAACTAGTGTACTTGGTTTGCATTTTGGTTTACTCCCAACTGTGTTATTTTCACCTAATATCCATCCATATCTTCTCAAAATTATTATTCAATATTAGGTTAGGAAAGGTATTATATAGCAGGCTTGGTTTGATTAGATGAGAGCTCTTCCTCTAGGCCAGTGGTTCTTAACCCCTGGGTCACGACCCAAATTTGGGTTGCCAAGCCATTTCATTGGGTCGCTAAGGGTTTGTAAAAAATATTATTATTTTCCCATTAGTAATATATTATGATTATATACTGTAAGTAGAATTCAGGATGCAATTTTATAGGATTCTAAGCAGACCATGATTAAAGAAAGACTCAAAAACAGAAAATTTATTCTGATTTTTTTTTCCACAGGGGTAAATCATTGTCTAATTATCCATTTTAATTTTATAGCAAGTATATATTATTTGTTTATTTTCTTATGGATCACTGTTATTCAGATGTGCTACTTGTATTAATTTATACCCCAGCATATAATTTTGTTTCTGTAACACATTTTTAGAAGCATAATCATATATATAAAGACAATTTATATGGGGGCTTGGGTCGCCATGATTGATTCGGGCAAGGTTTTGGGTCGCTGTCAAAAAAGGTTAAGAACCATTGCTCTAGGCACTCGTGTATTTCCTGCCAAACTGGGCTACTTAATGGCCTAGGCTTCTTCATCTTGAGGGTTGTTGGAAACTTGTCATTTCTGATATAACTACCATATATCTTTGCAACATACAATGGCTCATTTAGGACATAGACCTTAGATCTACCATTTGAACAATAATTTCAATAATGCATTGTAGTTACAGTATTACTGGGGGTAAATTGTTGCTCTAAGGGTTGGACTAGTATTTCTGAGGAAAAGTTCAACCTGGACTTTTCCAATTTTTTTTTGTTTTTTATAATATATTTATGGGTGTTCTATTCATTTTTGACAATTATTAAGGAAAGAACCCAACCTGACCAAACCTAACTAATCCAATTAGGTCTTGATTAGGACTGGGGCAGCCTCTGGGGTTGAGTTAGATTAAGCAAGATTTAAGTAGGTTAGATTGTGTCAGGTCAGGTTAAAGATTTTTTCCTCACAAAATTTTTGTGAAAAATAAATAGAAAACTCAAATATGTATGTGAAAAACTATGGTAAATATCTACTCTATTGCCGGTTGTTATTACGATGTTTCTACCTTCTTTACCTAGGTACTAACTTATACCATTTCAAGACAGTTTTCTTCTCTGACATTTTCTTCAGAAATTTCCAAGAAAGCGCATTTTCAAATTAGCCTGACCTTACCTAACCTAACCTAGACCGCAGCAGACTACCGAGACCAAAAAAACACAAAAAAAACTTTGAAGGCGCTATTGTAAATTTTTACCTCAGTATCATTATCCACTATTTTGGACCATTTTAAGACACTTTTAATCTATGGTGTTTCTCTCGAAAATGCCCCGTTTTCGAGATAGGCTGGCAATAATTTGGAAACTAGTCTGACCTGACCTGACCTGACCTAACCTAACCTAAACCACAGCAGTCTACCGGGACATAACCTGGGCAAACTACCGGGTATAACCAGTGTAAACTATCATAAAGTGACTGGGGCAAATTTCCAGGACCAAGCCTAATGTGGTAATACTGCTGAAGCCTAGCCAAAAAACCCAGTTATTCTGTAATAATACCCAAAACGGTAATTCTTTCAATAAATACCAAATTAACCGTGGGTAAAGAAGGTAGAAAAACAGTACACCAATGTACACGATAACTGCAATTCTTTCAATATTTACTGTCTTACTGATACCCATTACGTAACTACCGGGAGTGTACCAGCAGAAATATCATCGTGTATTCCGAAAGGAACAAACAAAATATCTACAACTGTACACCCAACACCACCTCCAGTACCTCCTACCATTACTAATAAGCGGTAGAGTAACTTACTTGTTACGTGTTAGTAAGATAATCTATGCCTCTTTTCACCTGCAGATTGTGCTCCGCAGCTCCTCCAAACACTATTATAATGACATCTTAATCTTATCTCATCCATGCCATAACACTCACTCACTGACACACAGACAGTCATCAGACTCTGACAGTAGTGAGCCGCTGAGCGTTGTCAGTTTGTCACTCGTCAGTCAAATAATATTTTACAAAATTACAATAGTGAGTAAAGAGGGTAAAAACAACGTACAGTAATAGAAAACCGCAATATAATAGATTATAATTGGGTTATCAATATTTTCTTTAAAATGGGGAAATTTTCACTACGGACATAATTATAATAGTGGCAATCCATTAAAGAGCCTTGGTGCACACTACACTGTATTCTTTAAACCTTTTTGTGATGTAATACATATATCAATTACATCATCAGATGGATACACCAAGTTTCCTCTGTCTTTAAGTTTTATCAAGGAAAAAAATATGTTTATCAGCAGTCTTGTCTGAGTTTAGGGCAACAATGTATGGTTCACAGTACAAGGATTTCATTAATTTATATAAAACATATTCTGCTGCTATATAATATACAACTATCTTATTTGTACACTGAGAGGTGAGGCTGACTTGGAATATACATGTATTCCTCTGGCTCTTCTTTAACAGAATCAGATAATATCCTAATTTTTAGAACCAGAGATATTGATTACCTGAAGAGAAACATTATTTTTAATATTTCTAACACACTTGCTTGACACACTTAAAATTGGAACCGAATCCAATGGTATGCAATTCCTTCGATGTTATGATTTCGGCGTATGCATTCTTGTGTCAAGAAAAGTAGCTACGTGTTTGTATGAGAGAGAGATGCGAGTAGTGGCTGAAAAATTAATTATATTCATGCATAAGCTGTCTTAATCCTAATTTGTGTATGTGAATGAAGGCTTATGCATGATCGTGATAAAAGAAAAAATAGTTATGTGATCTTATGAGAGATAGAAAGAAAGGGAGATATGCAGGGTACACAATATAATAAGATCTGACGTGACGTAATCACTCAGCCACGCTCGCTCTGCTGGTGAGCCGACCTGCTGGTATGTATATGGGCTTTGGTCTGACTCAAGGATAACAGACTATCCTTGGTCTGACCTGCGCTGAAACGAATAGTAACTGACATCCTCTGGTACGTGCACTCACCTCTTATTACTGCTGGGCCAAAATCACTGCAGTATGAAAACTGGCGCTTGGGTTATAGCGATAAAACTAACCATGGGATAATCTTGGAAATAGTCTCATTCTTTTTCCCAGCTCAATTAACCAACCAATATAATTGGCAAAGTTTTAAAATCTGACCTACCCTAACCTGGCCCTAACCTAACTGAGCGCGTGCATATACTCGGGATTCTATGCATCCAGGTGTATATATCACCTAAGTCATCAGTTAAGTAAAATATTTCAAAATTATTTAGTTAGAAGTTCTTGTATGCGAATAAATTATTGATATATATATATATATATATATATATATATATATATATATATATATATATATATATATATATATATATATATATATATATATTAAGTAAACCTTGTTGGTGTGAAGACTGCAGCTGCAACCAACCAACAGGAACCCACCTTGAAGTAAACAATGGGCTGGAACCACAAGGGTGGAGTATATATTGACGACTTGACAGTGTTGACACTACAAATATTCTGACTTTCTGAGAGTCGAGACCGACTCTCAGAGACTGAGAGCCAGAGGTGATGCGACGTCACAAAGTTGGTCAGCTAATCACAGTTAAGCTTTCAGAATGCATCGACTCCAGTCAATCAGATACAAAACCGATTTATAACTCATGAAATGTGAATCATAAATAATAATTGAGTGACAAATACCACCTTTTGTATTTTCATTGCATTGTCATACTTGTATAATGTAGAACATACTTTTGACACTGTCAATCAAGAGGCATGCAACTATACCTACAAGTAGACAGAATCAATGAGAATCAAATTACTACACACACACACAAACATATCTTGATAACGGCAGAATGAAGTACAAGCATACATGTGGTTCTGGTGGTGAACGTCAAACCACGTACCCCTCCTCCTCCTATTTATTTTGGGATTAAATTGCTTACAAACTTATAATAAATGCTTGTAAAACCAATTTAAGACTTCTTTTTCCGATATTAATAATCAAAGTTCTAATCCAAAAAGATTATTACTTATAAAACCCGGGTGCACAGATTTAAACCTCCCCTCTGGCCTCTTGGACCCACGGTCTAGGCAAGTCTATTAATTGACCTTGTGTCTAGGTAGTAAAGAGTGCCGCCTATCGGTCTTTTTCAGCAGGGAGCGGCTGGAAACTGATTAATTAACTGATAAGGTGCAGTTGAAAATAAAAACAGAGATGACTTTCAAGGTATTCGCGACTTTAACTTAAAATGTATGAATTTTGTTGGCATGCTCGCTCAATCCGTCAATAACCGCTTAGTAATGTCAAAACTGAAGTGTGTGAAAGTTCAATATGTAGCCTAAATATAATAAAATATTACCTCGGTCGGAGCAGTCAAATTTCATCATAAAATATCAAGTCATAACACTACTACCAATGTTCACAATGTTCGTAAATTGAAGATATTTATATTAATGGGGGATTTTCTAAGCTCATCCACCGGATGTCACTTGGGAGCCTCTCCCTCAATGTCCTCTATTTACGTATTTCATGTTTTATGTTACTGAAAATTCAGTGAGCATACAAATGCATTCAGCATTTATGAACATACTTTTTACAAAGTTCTGCATACAGTTTTTAATACTTTCAATTGATGATTTCATGAAAAAAACCATTATAAGTAAATTTTCTATCTCTGCTGGCATCGACAAATACAAATAAAGCCATCGTCATCACAATGATTAAATTGGTGGGACCAACCCAAATTTATGAGGCCTGATTTTAATATGTTATGTTCTAGGAAAATTGTCACGTTTAAAACTTCACATTCAATATAATTTACTTATTATGTGTAATAACTATAACGTTATGATATAGATCATGTAATATTAATTATAAGCAAATTGCGCTGCTGATAGTTTGCATATACTCGTACATTCATAGAGACATCTGGCCGAGACTCGCTACTGATTCACCAACCCAGCATTTCTTTTACCGTTTGAGAGCATAATATACTGATAATAAACAATAACTAATGACTTTACTAACCATCACAAAGGTGTAGTCTACCAATGTCAACTTTGTTATGTAACATATTTATATAGTTGATATATAATTTAGCACAGCATTACTGCTTACAATCCTCTCACTAACTTTTCTCAGTAAAACATGCACCCCCAAGCCTACACCCCTCCATTACCAACCCCCCGATTTACTCCTGGCATGTGTTTTGGATATGCGAGTCGAAAATGGAGGTTCACACCTTGTGGGGTACAAACATTGACAACGCTGAATGATGAACGTGGCAGTGGAGGAGACTGTACAGTTGAGCAAGTAGAAAGTGCAAGAAAAATTTGGCTGTATATGGCAACATCTGGCAGTTATTTGTAGTATAATCCCTCGTATACCTATGAATGAATAACTGAAAATCCAAAGCCAATGTAAGGTGGAACGTGATTGGCTGAACTTTGAGTGGTGGTGAAGATGCAGCCAGATTTTTCTTGCACTTTCTACTTGCTCAACTGTATATGCAGACACACACGCCCCGTTTGTAAATGCGGCCGACAATTTATGTGCAGACACATCTCTTGCTCTTGGCCTTGATGTAGACATTATCGTGAGGGCTCTGACCACCTGACAACCAATTGACAAGGTTGTAACTGGCTGCTACATTAGTCTCCTGGTAATAATAATAATAATAATATTAAAAAAAAAAAAAAAAAAAAAAAAAAAAAATTAATAAAAAAAATATATTAAAAAAATATATACTGTATATTAAAAATATATATATATTAAAAAAATAAATAAAAAAATATTTATTAAAAAACGACGGCGGCGGCGGCGGCGGGGCGACGGCAGGGCGGCCGCGACGAAAAAAAAAAAAAAAAAAAAAAAAAAAATATATAAAAAAAAATAATTAATAAAAAAATATATTGGAAAAATATATATATTATTAAAAAAAAAAAAAAAAAAACTAATTATTAAAAAAACAACGACGGCATCGGCGGCGGCGGCAGGGTGGCGACGGCGGCGGCGGCGGCCGGGCAGCGGCAGGGCGGCGGCAGAGTGGCAGCGACGAAAAAATAATAATAATAATAAAATAATATTAATGAAAAAAAAAAAAAGTTAATTACAAATATATATATATATATATATATATATATATATATATATATATATATATATATTAAAAAAATATATATATTAATAAAAAAAAAAAAACAACTAATTAACGGTGATGGTAATGGTAAAACTTTTACGGTGATGGTAATGGTAAAAAATTTACGGTGATGGTAATGGTAAAAATTTTACGGTGATGGTAATGGTAAAAATTTTACGGTGATGATAATGGTAAAAATTTTACGGTGATGGTAATGGTAAAAATTTTACGGTGATGGTAATGGTAAAAAATTTACGGTGATGGTAATGGTAAAAATTTTACGGTGATGGTAATGGTAAAAATTTTACGGTGATGGTAATGGTAAAAAAATTACGGTGATGGTAATGGTAAAAATTTTACGGTGATGGTAATAGTAAAAATTTTATGGTGATGGTAATGGTAAAAATTTTACGGTGATGGTAATGGTAAAAATTTTACGGTGATGGTAATGGTAAAAATTTTACGGTGATGGTAATGGTAAAAATTTTACGGTGATGGTAATGATAAAATTTTTACGGTGATGGTAATGGTAAAAATTTTACGGTGATGGTAATGGTAAAATTTTTACGGTGATGGTAATGGTAAAAATTTTACGGTGATGGTAATGATAATTTTTTTACGGTGATGGTAATGGTAAAAATTTTACGGTGATGGTAATGGTAAAAATTTTACGGTGATGGTAATGGTAAAAATTTTACGGTGATGGTAATGGTAAAAATTTTACGGTGATGGTAATGGTAAAATTTTACGGTGATGGTAATGGTAAAAATTTTACGGTGATGGTAATGGTAAAAATTTTACGGTGATGGTAATGGTAAAAATGGCGGGGCGGCGGCGTGGCGGCGACGAAAAAAAATTAATGAAAAAAAAAATAATAATAATAAAAAAAAAAGTTAATTAAAAAAAAATAATAATAATAAAAAATAAATTAAAAAAATATATACATTAAAAAAATAAAATAAAAAAAATAATTATTAAAAAACGACGGCGACGGCGGCGGCGGCGGGGCGGCGCGGATGCGGCGGGGTGGCGCGGCGGCAGGGCGGCGGCGGCGGCGAAGAAAATAAATTAATAAATCAAATAAAAAAATTAATCAAAAAAAATAATAATTAATAAAAAAAACTATATTGAATATATATATATATATTATTAAAAAAAAATATATATATTAAAAAAAAACGGCGGCGGCGCAGCATCGGCGGCGGGGCGGCGGTGGCGGCGGCGACGAAAAAAAAATAATAAATCAAATAAAAAAATTAATTAAAAAAAATAATAATAATTACAAAAAAAAAACTAATTAATAAACAAAATATATTGAAAATATATAAATATTACTAAAAAAAAAAATAAAAAAAACTAATAATTAAAAAACAATGACGGCAACGGCGGCGGCGGCGGGGCAGCGGCGGCAGGGCGGCAGCGACGAAAAAAAAAAAAAAAAAAAAAAATGACGACGACAACGGCGGCGGCGACGACGACGACGACGAAAAAAAATAATAATTAAAAAAAAAATAAAAATTATTACAAAAAAAAATATCTTCTGTAACTAATAATAAACCCAAAGGGTGTGAACCTACAGTTTTGACCCTTGTGTCTAAAACATATAACTGCACGAGTAATGGGGAGGGTGATGGAGGGTTAATGGATTGAGTGGTGCAATGATGTACAGAGGCAGGGTTGGAGGGGACTGTATAGGAGAGAGGGTAGTGTAAGCAGTAATTCAGTACTACAGTATAGTACTTTATACATCAACAGTATTTATCAATTGCAAAATAATAATGACAATTTTTTACCACAATATTGTGATGGTAAGGATAAACCTCTGCTATTGTTTTTATGTGATCAATACAGTACAGTACTATATACTCTTATGGCAACAGCTATGTAATGGTTGGTTAGTGAGGCAGCAACAAGCCTCAGCCAAGGTGATTTTTTTTTTATTAATATTCAGTATTGGACAGTGACAAGCAAAACATCATGATTCAGTATTATATTTCATGATTTGCATCATAAAGTTTGTAATAAATACTGTATATATGAAAAATAATATATTGAGTGTAGGGTTTAAGCATGTCACTGTGAGTCTAAATGATCACTTCATTCTTCTCAACCATTCTATAATTATTTCTTGTATCTATTTACATTATTTCTTTGCTGTGTTTGTTGTCTCTTTTCATAACTTTTGTGTATTTTCCCTCCCTTCCCTCCAACACATCCTATCCATTCCCTTCATATTCCCACCAATATAGTAAATATACATAGATAAAATTGATATACTGTTTAAGTATCTGGGAACAAGTCTTTGTAAACATGGCAGTATGAAAGGAGAAATTAGGGAGAGCGCAGTGAGGGGTAAACAGGTCATAAGATCACTGAGGAGAATCATGAAGTGTAGAAGTGTAAGCATTGAAGAGAAAAGGGGACTGAGAAATAGTATATTCCTGTCAACACTGACTTATGCATAAGAGACATGGATATGGAGTAGGGTCCACCAGTCTAGAATTGGTGTGGTGGAAATGAGTTAACTGAGCGGAGCATATGGCCTTACCTGATGGGATGGGGATGTGAATTAAGATTTTTGTTGTTGTTATATAATTATATTATTTAATTAAGTAAGTGATGTAATTTACCTTACCCGGGCTTATTAGTGGACTTCCGTTGTGTTGGCTTAACAAAACGTTTGCAGAGGTTAATTATCCCCTTAATATCTCAATTCAGTCAACATAAATTTATTTTACGTGGGTTCTTACGATGTACTGTATATGCATTTATAATAGTAACAACAGAATTGTAAGTGTATGAAACAACCAAATTACAATTACTTTACTATATTTATTAATATCAGTCATGCACCAACATAAACAATTAATAAATTATTAACACATGCATGCACTTCCACACAAGAATAGCTAACTAGCTAATATCATAATAATAAATACGGCATTCATTTTCTTTCAAGGTCTCGTAATGTCTTCGCTTACTCACTAAATCCCTCGAGTATTTTCTTACAATAACCTACCTTAAGTTACTCACTGATATTATTAATAATATCTAGCACTGTTTTAATTATTTGTTAGGTGCTATTTCAAGACCTTCCTACTCAATTTACTTTAAATAATAATTAAATTGCAATCTAACACTCAGTTCGGTATATCTAAGCCAAAATCGCTTCATAGACTCAATAATAGATATTATGTTCTTACACCTGAATTTTCCAATGTCAATGTACAATGTATCACTCGTTACTTACCATAAAGGTGTGCGGAACTCTATAGGCAAGTCCTTTTAGCCCCAGCTCATGACTGAGACCAGCTCCTTTTCTTACCTTATTACCAACCAACTGTCTGTTGTAATCAATCAATAATATATAAATAACCGTGAAACTTTGGGAGGAATATTGGTAGTCTTACCGAATTATTCAGCTTCTGGCCATCTCTTTGTCACAAGACAAAGGCGAGGTAAGAGATCAAGGACGAGCAAAAGTGCGTGTACTGTATATTCATTCATGGTGTAAGCCGAACTGATTCAAACTCCCCCCAGTGGTGGGTGGCTGACAATGCCACGGCGGTGTCTAAGAACAACACACTGACGCCATACCAATTCGTTCGAAGGCCTATCTATACTGACTAGCTTTTACAGCTTAAACATCATATACACATTAGTTATATATGCAATTTTAATCACATCACATGAATAATTCCCGATGAATTTCCCACTTCACGAATCATCTGCATTTTTTAAGGAAATAATCTTCATGTCGGCATGATTTATTCTTTCAATAATAATACGAGCGAGAGGCTATGGACGAAATGACAGTTAAAGAGAGGGAGCGTCATGCTTACACAACCCACTGCCTGTACACTCCACCACATAGCACCATCTCTATGGTACGATATTATCATTTATAATTATGCCACGAGTCAATGACTGACTCATGACAGGGGGAAATAATGAGAGATTATAGGCCTATGAGAGATCTGGTTTGAGTAAGAAGGCAATTGCTATTGAGTGTGGCATGATTGAGAGGGTGAAGCATTATACAATGAGGTGGTTTGGATATGTAGATAGAATGCAAGATGTGAAGTTTGTAAAAAAAAGGTGTATGTAAGTGAAGCAGAGGGATTTAGTGTAAGAGACAGACCATTTGTCATATGGGAGAACAGAGTAGAAAAGTACTTGATGGAGAAAAGTGTGAGGTGTAGAGGAGGGCTTAACTAAGTAAGGAAGGAATGCTGGAACAGGAAAAACTGGATACTCTTCTGCCGTGGCCACCCCATTGGGGAGAGTTTCTGAAGGAACGAGGTATCAAAGCTATAGATTATACCAATAAACTTTGTCAGGTATTAGAAACTACTGTATTAATACTGTACCGGTAATGATCCGACTGATACTGAATATCACTGAATGACTAGAATACATAGCACAACTACACTCATAATTGTGGTCTGGGTAAGGTCAAGTTGACTCATCTTCCCTAGTCGTTCGTTGAGCAAGCCACGTTTCTGCCACGATCAAGTCTACTGGGGTGTCAATTTCCAAACTGTCCTCCTCTGGGATCTCAATGTATGAAGACCTACAGATTTGCAAATACAAGAACAAGTTACAAAATGCTGATTCAGTTTGATGTATTAATATGTAATACAGGAAATGATATACCAAAGTACACCTTCATCTGAGGATTTTACAGAAATTATTTTTTGCACATGAACTCACCTCTCACCCTGAAGCAGACCCCTCATGATTACCTCTGCTTTGGCAATATAAAACATTCCATTCTCATAGAGTTCTCCATCCCAGTCTTGTCTCCTTGGCCGTTGCCATGGATCAAAATTCAGAGCTTGAGTAGGGTTGCCTGGGGACAGTAAGAATGTGATGACACCAAGGGTAATTTCCATGGTGTATCTGTGTAAAAAGCACTTTACCTACCATCTCTTCAGCCCATGAAAATAGTAAAAAATCACAATAAGTAGAACTAAAACACAGAACTGGGCACATTAATTGAAAAGTTGGAAACATTCTTTTTTGTTGTACTACTTTGTAAATACTGTATGACTAAATTGTGTAATGAATATTGGGAAAGTAACAAAAGATAAATCAATAAAAATACTGCTGCATAGTAGCACCATATACAATTTAGTATTCTAATCAATATGGTTACAAAGATTTATGCATAGCATTTTGAAGAAGAAAAAAAAACGTTTTTGCATGATTTTGGTATAATTTCAAATCTATATTTATAATTTTCCTTTTTCTTTATCACATCTAGATTGTGTGTATGATATACTTACTATCTATCTATCTATCCATCTGTAGCTGGGACATCTCCCTCCCTCCAGGAACTCCCCTCAAGAGGGTAGCCATAGCAGAAGTGTCTCAAGTAGTTCCTGTTCCAATACTCCCTCATTGATTGGTCAAGCCCTCCCCTTTCAGATGTCCAAACCACCTCAATGTAATTTACTTCACTCTCCCAATAATCACCCCACACTTAGCACTTGTTGCCATTTCACTCAGATCATGCCTCTCATATACATTCTCATTACTTTCCCCATCCCACCTTGTCAGGTCACATGCTGCTCTCAGGCAACTCATCTCCATTGCACCTATTCTATACTGTTGTGCCCAATGTTCATGTCTGATGCATATATCAATGTTGCCCAGACTTTACTATTTCTCAGTTCTCTTTTCACCTTCATAATCATGTTTCAACCCTTAATAATTTTCCCTAGAGAGCCTATGACATACCTACCCCATACTGGTCTCTCTCTGATTTCTCCTTCCATGCTTCCATATTTACGCAACACTTTTCCTAAATATTTAAAATTCTTTACTTTCTCCATCCTCTCACCTTCCAAGGTTATCTCACACTTGGTCCCAGTAGGCACCCGCACCCTATAGGGTTTTGCAAAATCAATCACTTCAACCTCTCCCCTCTCAAAGACCATCACCTTAATTTTACTAACATAGGCCTACACCTGTAGTTTCCTTCTATTACACACACCCTGAAACTCATCCACCACCCTCTGCAACTCCTCTTGACTATTTGGCCACTTATGGGTTTTGTAATAATGAATGATCCTGTCAATGCAATAATACCATATACTTTGTTGTAAGAGACAAACATGGTGAGCATTTTTACCACAATATCTGTTATAGGATTCAATTACAAGGGAATTACAACCTATATAATTATTATGATGGGTGATTGCTGTTGGATCCGGCAATGAGATACCACTTCATCCCATAAATGACAAAGGAACAGACTATAACAAAGTTTCACTTCACAATAAGAATATCCTTTAAGTGATACAGTTACAAATTAACATCTTCATGCTTACGGTGGATGGCTGAGTATAGGAGTGGTTACTCCGCTGATGAAAAAGTGGCACAAACAAAACAGATCTCTTTGGATATGACAGGGAAATCTGGCTAATAAATCTGAATTCAGTACAGTAGTTCCTTTGTCTGTAACAACCAAGGTGTTATAAGACTGGTGCCTACCTTCTGACCACCTGAGAAGTCGTTTGCGTGTGACCGAGAAGACCGAGTCAAGATCGCCAGCAACCAGTCTCGCCACTCCAGCCCGTAGGTAGTGGGGCCGCAGGAAGGGTGACGTACACTGTACCAGGCACACCATGCATACCTCTGGCACCAAGAGAAACAAACTTAAACCTTAAAAGATGAGGAATATCATGCTATACTTAGACCATTTAGCAACCACTAACACCAACAGTAACACACTTCATGAAGGCTTTCCTGTGACAGTTTAAATCATCTAGTGACTTATGCCATCAACAAAGCTATGCTTTAACACTCCAATTGCACAATCACCAAAAGCTAGTTAGAGAAACATGTACAATAGAAGTCCCTTAAGCTGGAAGGCAGGGGGGTTTGAGACTTCCGAATCAGAGAAAATCCGTGTTATCGAAATATACCCCCCAAAATACATATACTGTACAGGTAAAATACTGTTATTACTTTTAAGTATAGGTTTACCAGTCACATGTAATTTATGAGGTAGGGAGGGGGTGGTGGGATGATGATGATCACAGCTGACACTCGTAATTTAATGTCTTATGAGTTCTCAACTTCTTGGTGAGCGTCTGTGTTGGTTTATGAGGAGCCATGATAAATACTGTAGACACCCACAACACTGAATTATATTCCGGGAGATTACTTTATCGGATTTTTTTTTCAATATTTTTGGATACAGTAATTATGGGTAAAATTGGTGGGCCCAAAAAGTTCCGGGGGAGAGAGCATTCCGAGGTACAGTATAGACCTCCAGATTAAGTGACTTTTACTGTATAAGTTGTTTGTCATTGTCCAAGAGACAAAATGCACTTTCTATATATCTCACCACATATTGCACACATTAAACATCCTGCAATTAGTTAACTACAGTTTCCCTGTCATAGAATGTAGGATAACAATCATAAACTGATTCATTTGTCTGTTTAACTAAGCAAATTATATAATTAGAACAAGAGAGGAAATACCCAGAGACAAGGGCTACACTCACATTTATATGACATTTCATCCTCATGAAATTTTCAGCCCATCCTACAGATTCACAATTAAAGTAATATCACTCGGTGAAATGAATTTCCTTCCATGAGCCATCAAGGAGAATTTAACAGCATTACAAGAGCTCCATGAAAGAAAAGTCATAGGTCAGGTGATATAATCGCTACTACAGTACTCTGCATTCGCTTCACAGTTGCCTAACTTAACATATCTTGTAATGTAGAACCATGTTGCCTATCACTGTCATCACATTAATACACAAATAGTCTTGTAATGTGGAGCCATCTTAACTGTCTTCATCACCAAACACAAGATTTGTTTTTGTAAGTAAAGAACTATCTACTGTACTGGTTGTCATCATCATAACCTAATGTATGAAGCTACAGCATTATACATATCACCACCTAACCGACACCTTTACGTGCACATAGCTTTATGACTCACCAGGATGACATTTTAAAAATTCCTGGACAGCACAGAGAGACGATGCATCATCTGTGGCTGTGTAGGAAGCCCGGCGGTGAACACAGGCCCCTCCCTGCTTAGCACACTCCTCTACAGCCACATCATCTGTGCTCACCCACACCCTGCTCAAGCCTGCCAATGATGAGAACCAATAATAGAGAAAAGGAACAAAATAATATCAAACATATATTCCACATTGAACTGCTTCATGCATTCTTTTTCAAAACTTCAGACAGTAAATGGCAAGAATAACATGAAAAATAATCATAGTGGTTTGAGTTCTGTCCTGATGAGTCTGTGTTCATCATTATCAATTCTGTTTGTTTTCCTCAGTACAGTTCAGAGGATTCTGTAGTCACAACTATCAACTTTTTAACTCATATATCACATTTGTTATTGAATTTGACATTTCTTGCTGGAATGAAACAATGACAAGATAGGATAAAATGCAACAGGAAATTAACATAAATACGGTACAAGGTGAACCTGCCATTAACTCACACTTTGCCTTATGCATCACTTCCAAACACCTCAGGAGTATTGGCTTGCCACCCAAAACTGTGAGGTTTTTTCCAGGTATTCCCTTGCTGCCTCCACGGGCCAGCACCAGCCCTGCCATGTCACATTCTGTAATACAGTATATTGCACACTAAACCACTACACACCTTGCAATATATATGATTTTTTAATGAGATACATTGCAGCTACATTTACTTCCACTGTGGTCATATCTGTGGTGATTAAATGTGACAATAATTGAAGTTACTAAACATTTAAATAAATACGGTACTGCAGAAAATCATTCTTATCCAGTAAATTGAACTTATCGGTGGCAAGATATGATATTAAGTTAAAACACTATTGTTACTATACTGTACACATATGCATGAAAAAATACAATGAGACATAGGTACCATTATGATTGATTGATTTATGTTTGTTTAAAGCATGAAGCCAAGCACTGGAGCTATGAGGCCATTCAGCACTTACATACCAGTATGAGATACTTTTATATTTTTGGTTTTCTTTAAAAAATACATACCAGCCATGGCTTCCAGGAATAGTGAATCAACTTATCATTGTTGGAGGAGCTAGGCCTAGGCCCAAGAGGAAATCCTGGAAAAGAAGAAAAATGATTAATCATTCATGCCCACAGGATAAATATAGGACATACGTAAATTAAAAATAGGAACAGTAGGTTCGCGTATTGCTCATGTTCTCAATGCACGTTTCACGTATTATGTGACGAACCCCCCAAATCAGCATATTTTATTTTCTTATGAGCATTACAGTACTTCCACAGAGACTGTTTTTGTAGCCAAAAGTGGCCCAAATCTGCAGCCGTCCTTAAGTGCGTTTAAATTCAGTTTCCGCATGAATCTAGCATCTCCCCCAAACCCCCAGCCAGCGTCTCCCTCACACTCACTCAGTCTCCCACTCCCAAACAACAAGATCCACTTGAGATTCTGGAGCGTGTAAATGACACTGACGCAGACTCAGCCACATTCTCTGTGCCCTGGATAAGTTGAAACACGAGTTGAAGGCAGCATAACCTCCAAGCAGCGAACCAATGAAGAAATATTTGGTCTTAACAAGCTGTTCAAATATTACACTGACAAGCACAACACTGAAATAAGCAAGAGGAAACGAAGCTTAATCACTCATTACCGTACTTTGGTGTGAACAGGCAAGAAAGGCAAGAAAAAAAAAAGGACGAACAAGAAGACATCAATGGTAACACTTCAGTTGTGTCCACCCTCGACTTTGAAAGGTTTATTTGACGAAGTAATGAGATCAACAATGAACACAGTGCTAGTGGGAGTGGTGGTTAGGTGGTGGGTGAGGGTAGTGGTGCGAACATGGGAAGAGCAGCGGGGAAGCCAACATACCCGGTAGTGTCACAGCCAGCTTCGGAACCCCATCTCGCATTCTAGTGTATTTTTTTACTGATACTTTTCTGGTAATAACTTATTTTCATTGCTACTGTGACTCATAATCTAATCACAATTACCAAATACTATACTGTACCTTGCATATTGGTATATAATATCTCTGTAAATTGTCAGTGAGAGACAGTGGCTGCCCATTAGTAATTTTCTCTATATAAATATGTATTTATACTAAACAAGCCCTTTTGTCGCCCAAATAGGCGGGCAATATGACAGCCTGTTGTAGCTAGCTGTTTCCGAAAATATGATGCTTTACACTTGTTTCTACTTTACGCAGATAAAAATCCATCATTCCTCTCTAATTTCTTCCTTGCTGGTATTAAGCCAGGGATTAAACTGATTTTATCTTCAACATATACCGTTGTAGTTACTATGTCAACAAATTTTAGCAGTTTATCTTTCATATGTCATGCCAGGTATTGTACAGTTGCGCGCAGTTGACTCGAGGCCACCTCATTCAGCATATTGGTGAATGAGGTGGCCTCGAGTCATCTGCGCGCAACTGTACCATCTACAGAATTAAAGTACCATATTGAGAGAACAATAAATTCCAGCCCACATAGTTATATACCATACTGTACTGCAATGTCTGCTACAGTAAAGTGTAAGAACAACCAAAGAAATGGAAAACATAATTTTTCCCATTTATATTTTATATATAATTAATCATTCCCTATGTTTATAAGTTGAAAGGGCAACAGTACATTTTGACCATGTTTGATTTCCCCATCCATGAAGCTGGACTGAATAAATAATAAATAAATAATGCATTAACACACACACATACCCCTCCCTACCCACTCTAAGTACTATCGTGGACAATAATATGTTCTAGACTCAATCTAGAGTAACCTTACCTAACCTAATCTGGACTGCCAGAATGAATTGGGGCAAACTATCAAGACCTAACCTGGGCAAACATAAATGTGGGGGGGGAATCAAATATGGTCAAAATACAAAAGCAAAATCCACCAACGAACATATGAAGAATTTTGGTAAGTTCCTTTGCTATTTATTGAATGAATTGCAGTTTTGTAGCAGTGTTGCCAGATCTGGCTAGGTCCCAGTATTTTACCTTCATAATTTCCTTTACTATAACACGGGTTATTTCCTGGTAGTCTGCTGTGGTCTAGGTTAGGTAAGGACAGGTAAGGTCAAGCTAATTTCAAAATGCTCCATTCGAATATGCCATATCTTGGAAATTTGCGGATGAAATACCATTGAAGGAAATAGGGTAAATATTGAATTAATTACCATTATTGCAAATGGTATTTCTACCTTCATTACCCACTAATTTAGACCATTCCTAGACTATTTTCTTCTATGGCATTTCCTTCGCAAATGCCCCATTTCCAAGATAGAGCATATTCAAATGGGGCATTTTGAAATTAGCCTGACCTGACCTGACCTAACCTAGACCGCATCAGACTACCGGGACCTAACTTGGGCAGACTACCTGGAAATAATCGTGATAAAGTACAATAAATGACTGGGGCAAAATACTGGGACCCAGCCGGATCTGGCAACACTGCTGCAAAATGGTAATTCTTTCAATAAATACCGAGAAGTCTTGGTACCGATTATAATACGTCAGATTAAGGGCCGTATTCAAGAACATTTGATGCATATACGATGGTGTAGTATCGGTACGACGGGTCAATTGATTTTCTAGGGAGCCATCGTACCAGTACCACACCATCGTATGCACCACACCGAGTGTTCTTGAATATGACCGCGGATCAGTGTCTGCTATAACCTATCTATAATAAAACAAAATGATATCTTCACGACACAGTCACACACTACTATTATAATAATATAAACAGCTGATTTTGATAGACGACAGTGATGCCAGGTCTGCTGTACAAAATTTCCCTGCAGCCTACACCTGTCACCTGCCAGGCATACTGTAAACACTAACAGCTGATTTTATCGACGAGACGACGACTTCGGGGAACTGCTTTTCCAACGGCGTTACGACACCCCTTCGGCTGTCGTCTTCATCAGTCTCCCCTTTTATTGGTAGCGGATGTAATTACTGTAACAAGGACTTCACAAGAGGGACGTGCTTACTGGAGGGTGCTGGCTGCACCAATCACAAGACAAATTATCAAAGAATGGCCAGCCGTCCCCATCCGCTTCCGTCCCTCGCGCGTCCCTCTTGTGAAGTCCTTGTTACAGTAATTACATTTAAAAAAGGGCGAATTTACTCCCGCCATGGCTATGCTCTCAGTTTGTTTACGATGTAGCTGTTGAAGAGCCCGAAGAGCTTGACGGGGGGTGGGGGGGGGATGAGGGACACGCTTACTGGAGGTGACCAATCACAAGACAAATTATCAAAGAATGGCCAGCCGTCCCCATCCGCTTCCATACACTACGTAAAGCGGTTAAAACGATAAAACCAAGTAACAAAATTAGAGGAAAAGAAACATTTATATTAATTTATCTATTTTTATATTATATTATTGCTAAAAATCTTTAATTGCAGAGTAACTAAAAATATATTGGTATGTACAAAGTTAGAGGAAGGCTACTAAATACATGCTTTAATTTCAGAAAAATTATAAAATTTGGCGTTCCTATTTCCCACCATTCTTGCTCTAGTACTGTTCAGTCAGTCTCATCCCTTAAATTACAGGGGGAGGGGAGGGAGGCTAGTCTTGAAGCTGGACCCCTTGCTTGTGCAGGGCCCTACATCCTCACCACCTCTTGAAAAAAGGGAAATAGGTTAGTGATGATTATGAAAATAATAAGATTAAACACTCTTACCGATCTGACTTAGCTTTTTAACTATTTTTTTTTTGGTAACAGACTTAAGAGTAAACTTTTTAAACTGTAGTAGCTTTTTATCAGGTTGGGTAGCAATAGCTTTTATTGAAGCTTTAGTTTTTTTTGGTAGTGTTTCTTCTTGTAGCTGGTTTGGTAGTGTTATCTCTTGTAGCTGGTTTGGTAGCGTTACTTGTTGTAGCTGGTTTGGTAGCGTTACTTGTTGTAGCTGGTTTGGTAGAGTTACTTGTTGTAGCTGGTTTAGTAGCGTTACTTTTTGAAAAAGGTTTAGTAGCGTTACTTTTTGAAGCAGGTTTAGTAGCGGTAGCTTTTGAAGCAGGTTTAGTAGCGGTAGCTTTTGAAGCAGGTTTAGTAGCGGTAGCTTTTGAAGCAGGTTTGGTAGCGTTAGCTTTTGAAGCAGGTTTGGTAGCGTTAGCTTTTGAAGCAGGTTTGGTAGCGGTAGCTTTTGAAGCAGGTTTGGTAGCGGTAGCTTTTGAAGCAGGTTTGGTAGCGGTAGCTTTTGAAGCAGGCTTGGTAGCGGTAGCTTTTGAAGCAGGCTTGGAAGCAGGCTTGGTAGAGGCAGCTTTTGTAGCAGTTTTAGTGGAGGTAACTTTGGTAGACTCCTTAGTTTTGTTGATCTGCAATATAATCATTCATGAAAATAATAGACCCTTCGTCTGACGTATACCGTACATACTTAGATAACTTTGGCTAACACTTGATAATTATGTTTTCAGTTGACCAGAGTTAAAGATACAGTGATGACAATACAGTGAGTATATTCTGATGCCATGAAGGCTATAATATAACCGGGGAAAATTTCAAATCAAAGAGTGAAACCTCGACTGGAATTTTCTTTAGGGAATTCAGACATTTTACTAATGTAGGCCAACTAATTTACGTTCTCATGTACACTCGCGGTCAGAAATTGTGTCTTGATCCGTTGGCAAGATTTGACAAGATGATTCGCAACTGGGGGGGGGGGAGAGGGGGGGGGGAATAGGGGGACAGGCTTGGGGTGCATGGGTAAGAAAGCCTTTCCCTTATTCCTGCACCCCTCAAGCCTGTCCCCCTACTCCCGCATCCCCCTAAACCCCTCCCCCCAAGCCTGTCCCCCTACTCCCGCACCCCCCTAAACCCCTCCCACCCCAAGCCTTTCCCCTCTACTCCCGCACCCCCCTAAACCCCTGCCCCCCTCCCCCCCCCCCCAAGTCTTTCCCCCCTATTCCCGCATCCCCCTTTATATTGGTTACCTTACCTTGAATCTGCCGGCGAGGCTCCGAGACTCCGTAGTGGACTTGCCTGCCTTAAGAATGGACCCTTCCTCCAGACCCTGATGGACGGCATTGTTTACACGGCTATTCCGTTTGGTCCAATCCTTGTCGGGGTACAGTTCTGGCGAGGAGATCCAATTGATTAAGGGGGTTGCGGGAATATGGGACAGGCTTTCTACCCACCCCAAGCCTGTCCCCCTATTCCCGCACCCCCCCAGTCCCCCTCAAGCCCACACCTCCTTAAAGGTGGGGGGGAGGGCAGTAGTACACTTGTGATATATATATATTTATATATATATATATATATATATATATATATATATATATATATATATATATATATATATATATATATATATATATATATATAATTTACATCATCCTTGACACCAAAATATTTACCGGTAAGCCCCTTTAGACAACATGAGATTAAGGGGGTAATTCTTTTTTGGTACTTTGAGAGTGCCTTCATTCCTCCAAAGTATGCTAAGAAACAGGACCGGAATAGCAAAAGAAATGGTGTTCTGTTGTTTGGAATAGTTTGGAGGATACAGTTGCACCAGAATTATCAGTAAAAAACTTCCCCCCTTAAGATACAATGTATTCTCACCTTGTAATTTCTTCTTAACTGTTATCAGAGCTATACCGTTCTTGTCAGTGGAGGAGGAGACGGCAATCAACACCATGGCCATAATGCTGAGCTGGGCTGATGAGGATTTAGAAGATTTTGGTAACTCGGACATTTTCCCTTTACTTGACTGGACCCCATCAGTAGCAGCAGCAGCAGCAGTCAATGTTGTTGTGGTGTTGGTGTTGTTGGTGGCGCCTTGTTTGGTCACTTTTTTCTTAGTGATGGCGTTTTCTTTGGCTGGTAAATCTTGCTCCTCCTCCTCCTCCTCCTCCTCCTCTTCCTCTTCTTCCTCCTTCTCCGTCTCAGACTCTTCCTCTTCTTCCTCCTTCTCCGTCTCAGACTCTTCCTCTTCTTCCTCCTTCTCCGTCTCAGACTCTTCCTCCTCCTCCTCCTCTTCTTCCGTCTCAGACTCTTCCCCATCTTTATTCTCAGACTCTTCCCAGCGTTCTTCCTCTGTCTCATATTCATCTTCCTCTGCCTTTGCCTCCTCCTCTGCCTTTGCCTCCTCCTCTGCCTTTGCCTCCTCCTTTACATCATTTTCTCCCTCTAATTTCCCTTCGTCTTCAATTCCCTCTCCCACCTCGTCTTCTGAATCCTCCTCATCTTCCTCTTCCGTATATTCTTCCTCCTCTGCTGTACTTTCTTCCTGGGATTCATCTTCCTGGCTGTCTAAATTCTCCTGGTCTTTTATATCATCATTGCCCACCATGTAGGTTTCATTCGCCATCATGGTATTGGTGTTCTGTAAGTAGGACACCATTTAATCCTCACTTCGAAGAATGTCTATAAATTCGCCTCTTATCAACAACGAGGGTTCTATAGTCATAAATATACAACGAGCAGTCTAACTAATAGAAGAGTAAATAGATTTTCACTGTGTATAGCTGTGACAAATATAGGCCAACATAATAGTGAAGTAAAAACTAATTCTAAATTATTTTCTTCATCTGAGAAAATACTAACTTCTGAGAAACGGATGGATTCACAATAGACTAACTTTATAAATTTTGTTTTCTAGTCAAATTGAAGACGGTGAAATTACACATGGCATGTTGAAGACATTGTGATGGTTAAGTGAGGCGATGGTATGTACAGCTGGGTCACACTCCCGTGAGGCCCACCCAGCGTTGTCAACGGTTGCCGAGATAACCCCGAAACACTAGTTGTGAGCTCTGCTGGCTCGAACCATTCACTGGTGAGAGGGAGAAGTAAGGAGGGATATGAGGAGGGTAGGGGAGGGGGATGCCTATACAAGAGAGGTGAGAAAGGTGAGAAAAAATGAGTGGAAGCTTTAATACAATTATGAAAATACACACGGTTGACATTTATATACCTATATTCGTGTCAATTATTAACATCATTAAAGGCAAGATTAACTTTTTCATATGATGTAACAAAAACAACTGAGGTAACATTGTATATTTCTTTCGTATAATATTCAATGGTTATCAAGCACTAAATGCTGAAAAATGTCTTACACAATAACTAAGAATCATGAACCAGAATGCTCTTTATTAAATGAAGCAAATGTGAATACATTAATATTACACGAGTCAAGTGTTGATACCACTAACACACTTCTATTTCCCCCGTATCTAACTAACAGTTATTAATAGTATTCAGAATATTACAAGGTTGCTATCACGTGAGGGATAATGAAAGCCTTGATATTTGACGACTATTTTAAACAGTTAGATACGGGGGAAATAAAAGTGTGTTAGTGGTATCAACACTTGACACGTGTAATATAAAGGTATTCACATTTGCTTCATTCAATAAAGAGCATTCTGGTTCATGATTCTTATTCAGTTATTGTGTAAGTATTTTTCAGCGTTTAGTGCTTGATAATAGCCATTGAATATTGTACGAAAAAAGAAGTACCGTATACAATAATGTTACCTCGGTTTTGTGTTGTATCATAATATTAAAAAGTTAATCTTACATTTAATGATGTTAATAATTGACACGAATATCTGTATATAAATAATTGATAACTGGGCTTCCACACGTTTCACCTCCCCAAGAATAATTTCTCACCTCTCTTGTATAGGCACACCCCCCCTTACCCTCTTCAAATCCTTACTTCTCCCTCTCACCAGTGAAGGGTTCGCGCCAGCAGAGCTCACAACTAGTGTTTCGGGGTTATCTCGGCCACCGTTAAGCTCATACAAATAGGATAGAAAACCATCCACTGCTTTTAAATGAACCTGAAACTCTATGGTGAGGTTAGTATTGCAAACAAACGAACAAGTCCAAAAAAATTCTAAGATGTTTTGTGAATACCGGTCCAGCTGTACAGTCAGACTAAAGAGTTGTAAGCATGACATATTGCTAAATACAGGTACTGCCACTAGTAACTAGCACACTGTCTGGTGTGTTTATCGAAATGTGACACCACTATGTTAATATGGCTTCCTTATGGTGGATAATTTAGCAGTAGTGAGTCCTGTCCATTCATTTATTATTACTATAAGTAAATAAAGTGGTGCCACAATTCACCAATTCCACTGGACACTATGCTCGTTACTAGTGGACTCAACTGTACATCAATAAAGAAAACAAGTCCTGTTGCTTTTCCTGTCTAATGGCGAATCAAAATTTTAGCCTTACAAATAGATGTCTTGGTTTTCACTGTCAGGAATTTTAATTATGATTTCTAGTAATATTGTTCAGCGTTTCGGTCATAAAAGGAATCTCAGGTTACCGTAAGACAGAATCGACTAAATGGACTTTAATTACAACGACCAATACAATGACTCTATAGACACACTCCCGTGACTTTCGTATATCGTACAGTATCTGGCTTTGTGAATAAAGGATAATACTACAGTACCTTCCCTACGAGTAACGGGTCTTCCTCTTCACTTTCGGTATCAAGATGTAGTTTCTCCACGGGCTGCTTCCTGGCTGCTGCTGTGGTTCTCTTGGGGGGCATGGTTGGTCTGTAATGAGGTCACCAGTTCACCTGATTGGCAATATACGAGGCTATCATTAAACTGATCTTAAACAAATATAAACAACTCTGATTATGTACTTGTTTTACCCCTCAATCTATCCTCTCGGAAGGGGGGGGGAAGGTTCAATATACATGTAGTCAACTGTTACACTATATTTCAACATACAAAAACAGGGAATGATGGATTATAAAAATAAATAAAAATACAGTAGTTATACAAAATGGTATTTTCCATTTATGTGGCTCTTCAACTCTCCCCCTGTAATACTCACGCAAGAGAAAAATTGAGAGAGGATAAAAGGTGAACTTCAAAACAATAAGAAGCAGGCAGCTCTGTGTGTGTATATCCACCGAGGGCAGAAAGCAGACGAGAGTGGCTGTGATGGACTGTCGGCTTTGTTGGTGTAGAGTCACGAATGATGAGCCACCAAACTAGAGAGGTTGGGTGAGGAGTGAGGAGTGAAAGGGGAGGGGGGAATGCTTCGAACTCACTGGTATCCCATTTCTAGGATTCGAACGAAGTAGATTGGAAGGATGGATGGAAGCAACACCTGAATTGTTTCTTTCTGCCACATCGGATCCACAACGGTGTGTAACTTAAGCGGGGATATTTTTTACTTGTACCGGGGTAAAGTTAAAACCTTGCTACTCACATCTATAACCCTCACCATATAACCAGAATAATGATACTTATTTGTTTTGGTTATATGACAAACATTAGCTAAATTTAGGTAATAATATTCAGGCAAATTAACTCTCTATACGAACCCAAACACAGCCTAGTTTAGAGATGATTTCGACAACAGTTTCGTTCACAAGTGACGACTTTTTGTGGCTGTGGATGCGAGCGTCTAACTACCCCTCTTTTCCATGCACCATATAATATATATATATATATATATATATATATATATATATATATATATATATATATATATATATATATATATATATATATATATATATATATATATATATATATATATATATATATATGTCTTTAAGAGATACATACACTTTAAGATTTATTTTAAAATTTAGTTTAGTTTAGATGTAGTTTAACCGGTACATGTAATCAATTTTCCACTGGGCTATAATTATTGACACACTCCACACACTCAGGCTACGCATGGGGGAAGAAAAGAAAGACTTATCTCGTAGTGTAAAATCCTTTATTCTCGTGATATCACAAGTGTGATGCTACTACAACGTTGTGGTGATGATCGGTGGTGGTGGTGGTGATGGTGATGGAGGGGGGGGGGAGTCGCAGAGGGGTTGGGTTGTGTTGTTTTGTGTTGGGTTGGGTTGTGTTGTGTTGGGTTGGGTTGGGTTGAGTTGGGTTGTGTTGTGTTGTGTTGTTTTGGGTTGGGTTGGGTTGGGTTGGGTTGTGTTGGGTTGGGTTGGGTTGGGTTGTTTTGTGTTGTGTTGTGTTGTGTTGTGTTGTGTTGTGTTGTGTTGTGTTGTGTTGTGTTGTGTTGTGTTGTGTTGTGTTGTGTTGTGTTGTGTTGTGTTGTGTTGTGTTGTGTTGGGTTGGGTTGGGTTGGGTTGGGTTAGGTTGTGTTGGGTTGTGTTGGGTTGTGTTGTGTTGGGGTAGGGGGTGGCCTCAACACACACATATACACTACATACATACATACAGTACATACTGATACATTCAAGGTAACGCTTACTGTAGACCATATTCAATAACATTCATGGTGCTAACGATGGCGTGGTACTAGTACGATGGCTCCATAGATAGACAAACAACACAGTCATCGTACCGGTACAATACACCATCGGCAACACCATGGATATTCTTGCATACATACAGTACGACACTTGGAATAGAGGGAACTGTTTCATATAAATTAGAAAGCTTGGAATGGAAGGGACAGTTTCAGCTACTGTTGTTGTACACTATAAAGCTTTTCTACGTAACACAAACATAATGAAAACACCACAAAATGTTTATCCATAATACCGACAAAAATAAAAACAAAATAAAAACAGGTGTAACACAATCATAATGAAAACACCACAATAAGTTTATCCATAATACCGACAAAAATAAAAACAAAATATAAAAACAGGTGTATTCTATATAGTTTGCAAAAATTTGATAACTGTGATACGGTAACTGATTAATTAACAACTGAATCAAACTATATAGTGCCACAACAATATTCATCTTATGTTACAAAATGTTATGAAAAATCCCCCATTCGAATGATCAATAATTTACGTTAAAGTATAATTAAAAGAAGCATACGTAACAGAAACCATTAAATTGATGTATGTATGTATGTATGTATCAGATGTAATATTAATGAGGTAATTTAACATGTTAGTTTGTTTGGCGTCTTAAGGACCCTGTGATCGTGTGTGAGACTTGATGGCTTTTGATTCCTCCTGACTATGCCACGAAACAAGATCATCCCATATAGGTGGTGTTTCGTGGCAATGTTTGAAGGACCCACTACCCTCCAATTTTTTTACTACATCACCTGGCAGGGTCCTTAATTAAGGGGGAAGTTTTGTGTTGGTAAATATGGAGCAAACGAATCCTCCAAATTATTCCAAGCAACAGAACACTATTATTATATTATTTTATGCTCTTCTGGTCCTATTTCCTGGCATACTTTGGAGGAATCATGGCACTCCAATGTACCCAAAAAAATAATAATAATAATAATAACCACCGTAATTGTTGGTTGAAGTGGGAAAAACTCTTGGAGCTCTACTGAATCCTCCTCCATACACTATGTTACGAAACTGATCCCCTATTAGTAATATTGAGGATTATTGTTTCCTGGAATAGTTTGGAGGAATCAGTAGTACTCCATTTTTCCCCCCTAAAGAGGTTCTACCCTTACTACCACAATACACAAACCCGTTCACACCACACCACCACCACCACCACCACCACCACCACCACCGATATAGTAACAAATAAAAAAAAATAATAATAATAAAAAAAAATAATAATAATAAAAAAAAGTTTCCCAATCGGAATTTGAGAAGCTTTGGATATCATTTGTAACAGTCACACATCACTCAGTCCAAATTTCGTAATCATCTCAAAACTGTGAGATGATAATACTACACATTATGAGTGAAACCTGGTGAAGCTACTGACACACAGACAGACAGACAGACAGGCAAACACCTCCTTGTCGTTTGTGGGGAGAGTGTTTTGTTGGTGAATGGGAAGGTCTCTGATTCCTCCAAACTATACCACGAAACAGATCCCCTATTATTAAAGTACAGTACATACCACTGAGGGCGTCTGTTTACTGGTATATAGTTAGGAGGAATCAGAGGCCTTCCAATTCACCAACAAATGATTCTCTCCTCAAACGGTAAGGTGATGTTTGTCTCTCTGTCATTTATCAACATCTACAGAATTTCACCTTCAGTAGAAAGTTTTGATTCACATTATGCATCTTCACTGGCTTAATTCTTCGTATCTGAGATGAAGCCATTTTGTGTAGCTTCGTACATCGGGGCACAAAATTATTTATATTATATGAATGGACGATATAAAAAACATTTTTGACACGCTATGCCATTCATACATAAATTAATTTAGAGTATCATCATAAAAAGTATGATGCAGACTCTGTGAACTTGTCAAGAACAGGATTTTATATAAAGAAAAAAATATAGAATAAAATAAAATAAAAACAGGATATAGAGAAAAATAAAATAAAATCCTAACTAATACATATCATAATAGAATCTCTCGCACCTGCAGCCACAATACAAATCATAGACACACACAAAAAAATATATTTTAGTCCACTATAGCTTTATATTGCTACAGCAAATCACCAGGAGAAGCAGTTTTTAATTTGTTGCGAAAATGACAATGCAAAAGCAACTTGGACCCACCTAGCAAGTATGAGTGACGTCTCCCCTCACATCAATCCAAACTGTACACGCTCAGGGTTTTCTACGGCAGGTATTGTAAGCTTCATAATAAATTAATTTATCATGTTTGTAAGTACTGTTCTAGAGTGTAAGACGTGGTAGTGATAACTTGTATGCACGAAACAATTATCAGTCAATGTCTTCCTTTCCTCATAAGGTTCACACAAACATTGGAAACTTACACTATCGCCTTACCTGTGGAAAACCCTCCATGTTGACAACAGTGATCCCAACACATGTCAGTTACAGAGAGAAAAGTGTGAACGACTCAAGGCAGTAAGTACAGTTACAGTAATGGCGTTAATTATTATATTTTACTTCTCTGGTTTCAAAGGGAATCCAGTTAAAGATTCACATTTTCATTTGCATATAATTTCATAATAAAATAAAACTGCTCCTTTGAAAACAGATAGTTCTAACAAATTGTCTAATGGAAATACATACATTTAATCACTATTTTGAAACCGTCCTTATATCGTATTTACGTGACATTTCGGGCATTTATTACAACATAGGTAAGGTAATAATTTTTTTGGATATACCACTACGTAAAAAACAGGTTACATAATAAACACCCAGTCAAATGAAAGTAACAAATTTATTAGTGTATGTATAGTCGAGGTCAGCGGTTTTGATTTACCCAACAAACAAAATGAGGGGCGATATATTATTTATCATTATATCTTTATTTTTTTCACAGATATATCATAATCGGATTTGGTACTTTTTGAACAAGGCAAGTATTATTACCACACACTGACAACGACTATACTACATACAGTACTAACTTTTACCTTTGAATATCAAGCCTCGTGATAGCTGTATAATAATAATAATAATAATAATAATAATAATTATAATAATAATAATAATAATAAAAATAAAAAAAAATAAAAAAATAAATAATAATAATAATAATAATAATAATAATAATAATAATAATAATAATAATAATAATAATAATAATAATAATAATAATAATAATAATAATAATAATAATAATAATAATAATAATAATAATAATACATAAGTTGCCTTCACACTCTACTTCAGTATTTTCCCCAATAAAACCTAAACTACATTAAGAATCCCGGAATGACAAGACAGGGGCTCTCCCACATACACACATACACACACATACACACACACATAAAATTCACAAACAACAATAACAACAATAACGTTACTTTCTTATTATATTTTCCCGTTTCTATTTCCATCGTCCACAATTTTTTTTAATCCCCAATGATAACTTTAACATTTTTCGCTCTCGTATGTGTGTGTGTAATCTAGGTAGGATAAATTTAACAAACATATCATTTGTAGTGATGTGTTGTGAGGACGATGCAACTATCTATCCTCAATATAATTATTAATATATTTTTTTATTCGTGATTGTCTGGCCTTTCTCAATCTTGGCCTTTCTGACCCTCATCCAGGTAAGTCATTCAGCATAAACACAATTCACACAGCTTCTTAATTAAATTGTGATAGTGCTGTTTCTACTCATTGACGGCTAACTAATCTGAGGCAACAGAATTTCTCCAAATTGCGCCGAGAAACAAATTGCCTTATTATGTTGTATGGTGCATTTATTTTTATTAACGTGGAGAACATGTAACAAATCCCTTTTTAGGTAATATGACCTTAGATACATGTTTCACTCATATATCAATGTTTTAAAGTTGCAAATGTTTCAATTTTTAAAATTATACTTTGGATAGCATTATATTTACCAAAGAAAACAAGAAATTTGATGATTACATAATTGTCACGTTGAACTCTCGTGCTGTTTATTCTTTATATGTCACCGGGAAGGCCCACTGTCTTGCGATATCAGCATCATACAGCACTATACAGTATGTACATACATCAACGCCTTGTCTCATCAATCATAGAATAGTCATAGGAACCTAAGAGCTAATGTGCATCTAAGAATAGAGGCGAGGATGTGTGTGTGTGTGTGTGTGTGTGTTGTGTCGAGTAGCAAAATGGCCTCCTTGTTAATACCGAAAACAACAATGCTTCGTGTTCTCTACTGCTACTCTTTCACTCACACACACACACACACACACACTCAATCACTCAGTATTTACAATATGCTTATAAGGATAATAGTAGTAGTAGTGATATTGTATCAATAGAGGAATCATATAATGTTGTTGATGAAAGTTTGTGTCAGTATGAAGGAAAATGGGGAGATTTGTGGAGTGAGAGATTATAGTGTTGTGAGCAAGGTCGGTGTGCAGGTCCAAGCTCACATAAATAAGGTACTGAGAATGAACAAATGCAAGTGGAGCTTATCCCCAAGTTATGCAACCTGGGGTTCCTGTAGCACTGTTTAGCCTGAAGGTTTGGCCTTGAGGGCAAGGTCCTTGTAGGAAATGTTGATAGCACTTTCCATTGGACTGCCAGTAGTGGGTCTTCATGTCAGCCTGACAGTCGCAGGTCATCTGTCCGGTCTGGGAATCCTCCACGACGAGCTCACCCTCAGGGCAAGGACCAGCAGTTAGGCGCTCATAACACTTCTGTGTTTCCTCATGAAGAACGTGGGACGTGAAGCAGTTACACTCAGTACGGCTGGATGTCTTGTTGAAGCTAAAGTACATTCCAGTGGCACAGGGACCAATGGAGTGTTGCTCGTAGCAGGCGTTATCCTCGGGCCAGAAGTATGGTGTCCATTCCTTTTGGCAATGGCAGCCTGGGATGCCAGTGTTCAGGTCAAGGTAGAAGAGCTGACCTTTAGGGCACGGACCACGAGAGTACTGACGATAACAGCGTTGGTCAGGAGTCCAGTAGAACCAGTTGTCAAAGCGTGTGCAGTGCTTCTTGCGTTCACAGACTGCAACTCCTGGCTGGGAGAACACAAGCCAGTCACCCAGCTGACAGGGTCCCCGGGAGTAAGGTTCAAAGCAGTGCCCATCAGTTGTGGTGACATTGCCAGGCAGACACTTGCACTCTGTTTTCAGGCTGTCTAGATTTCTGAGGTAACAGTTGATACCATCCTGACAAGCGGTCTGGTCACAAGGCCCAGCGGTGTTGAGTGGGTAACAGGCACCATCATCCTCCAACATGTATCCATCACGACATTCACACACAGGCTCAAGGGAACGGTAGTCAAATTTCAGTATATGTCCCTTTGGGCAGGGACCTTGTTCGTACAGAGGATAACAGAGGCCGTTGGCGTGGTAGTAGTGCATGATGAGTTCCGAAGAGCAGGAACAGAAGCCATCAGTACCAGGTCCACGCTTCATGAAAAGTTGTCCTTCCTCGCAGGGCCCCTGTGTGTACTCCCGGTAGCAGGCACCGTCAGTCCAGCGTGCCCAGAACCCAGGACATCTGTAATACCACAGAATTTTTTGGTCAATTGGACTGATTTTTTTACTACCTTACAATAAACATGATTATCATTATTTTTTTGTTAAAATAAAGGAAAAGTGTAACTGCCATTATTAAAACCTGTCATCCCACGAAGTTACAGTATCTAATGTTAGCATAAAGAATACGAGGAATATATCAAGGAACTACTGCTTATAAATTGGAACTTGAAATTTTGTATCATCATATGGTTGGCATCTGTTACAGAGTACAGCCGGCAGCATAAATTCGCATCCAGCTCATGTACTTAGTATTGCTAATATGACCAGATAGTTGCATTCTGAATCAGTTTTTATTTCAACAACATACGTAATTTACCATATGCGAACTATATCTGTCATCTCTGTATCATAATTGTATTACAAAATCACTATAACTATACATACGTAGTTGGAAATGAAGCGAACTTATGCTCCCGACTGTACATATTGTATTATTCATAAACAAATATACATTACAATAGTGAAACCATAATACACTGCCAATATAAAGATAGCCAATTATGGTAACTAAAATGGGTACTCGTATGTTGATGTTCGGCTGCATGACAAAGTGAGGAAGTCAGTCTGGGTTGTCAGGAGTCAGAATTGGTCAAAACTCTCACACTCTCCACACTGTGCTTCTATGAGGATTATACTTTATTCATTGCAGTTATTAATGAAAATCAGTCAGCTATTCAATGGGTGTCTCTCTATATAGTAACGTTGAAGACCTCGTGGTGTAGTAGGAAAAATGGAAGTTTTAAGTCCATCAAAAATTGCCTCTAAACACCACATATATCAAAGAGTTTGTTTCGTAGCACAGTCAGGAGGAATCAGAAGCCTCCATCCAGCTATCGTACTTAAGGGTAATGTTGTCCAAGTTGGTGTTTAAGGGATAACGTTTTCAAAGTGGTTAAGGGGTAAATTGTCTGAGGGTTTTAATTAACTAAAGAGGTACCGTAAAGTTGTCCAAGTTAGTGTTTAAAGGGTATACATTCAAGTGACCTGCATTCGGCGTGTCCAGTCT
>JAWZYT010005515.1:0-37026 GCA_034508575.1 Petrolisthes manimaculis
GATATGAGATGCCACCAGATGAGGCTGGATCAATCATGCCCCTCTCGTTCAGGTTTAGAATGAAAGTGAATGGCTTATCAGCATAATGCGAGAATGTTGCAAACTGGGCATTTTAAGCGAGGATGGGCCGAGGTGGGGAGGGGAGGAGGAGGATGGGGGGAGGAGGAGGAGGAGGTTGGAAGAAGAGGAGGTGGAGGAGGGAGGAGGAGGAGGAGGGGAGGAGGGGGAGGGGAAGGACTGAGTTGGTGTTATTGTATCATAGGGCTCAATGTAGCACGTATACACCGTTATTATTGGATTGTGGGAGTAGTGCGGGTGAGGATAGTGGTTGTAGTGCTGGGTAGTGGTGGTGTCAGAAGTAATTGTGGTGGTGGTGGTGATGGTGGTGATGGTAGTAGTAGTTGTAGGTGGTTGTTGTGGTGACATGCAGTGGTGTTAGTGGGATTGGTGTTGGCATTAAAGGAAGCGACAGTTGGTGGGCTATGGTTGGTGTTGGTGGCAAAGAGTGTGGGCAGAAATTTTGATCATGTGGTTTTGGTGGCAGGACGAGGGTTGGCATTGGTGATAGTGATGGCCATGGCAGTGTTGTTTAAAGTAATGGTGTTAGTGGTGATGAGATGATGGTGACTAATGTAATAATTCTGTAGTTACTGATGTTAGAAAAAGCGTTTGTAAAAGTGATGGTGACTGTGGTGGTAGTAGAGGCATAGATGTTGGTGTTGATGGAGGGAGATGGGGCTAGGGGGACTCATGTTAGGGGTGGGGGGGGGGGGGGTGAGGGGGGCAGGAGCTCTGGTAGTGGCATTGGAGGGGGATTCGTGGGGAGGATGGGGGGTGGTGACAGCGGTGGTGGCGGGTGGTCCATGGTACTAGCTAGTGTTATTATTGATAGATTTGCCGGGAGTTGATTATTATTAGGTGTGTGATGGGAGGTGTAATGGTCATCAGGGCCGTGGGATGGACCTGGTGATGGGGGTAATATGCGTTATGAGCCTCGTAATGAAGATATTGCTATGATTGAAATGGTGGTTTTAATTCAGACCAGAGGGGAAGGCAGCAATAGGCGTTATAAACTTCCGTGCACACACACACACACACACCACACAGAGGTATATTGTACACATATAAATTATACAAACATTGAAAAACAGATAATTACACTGCAAAATACCATAGACAACCAGACAAATATGCAATGACACATTCACATTAAAGTTTGTATGTGGAAAAAACTTTATTCTCTCTCTCTCTCTCTCTCTCTCTCTCTCTCTCTCTCTCTCTCTCTCTCTCTCTCATCTCTCTCTCTCTCTCATCTCTCTCTCTCTCTCTCTCTCTCCTCTCTCTCTCTCTCCTCTCTCTCTCTCCTCTCTCCTCTCTCTCACTACCTACCAGCTCCACAATAATTACCCTCGAGACATGCAGGTGGCCCCAGTGATCGATATGACCACCAGCAGCGTGGGCTACGTGGAGGTGAGTAGGTGGGTAGGCAAGATACTGTAGGGTGGGTAAGGCAAGATAGGTGTACGCACGTAGGTTGGTTGTAGTGAATGAATAATTGACGTTGTGATAAATTAAAGATGAAGAGATTTGAATGAAAAGATAGATTATGTTGATGTTTATGTATGCATGTGTTGAGGGGAAGGGAGGGAATGAAAAGATGATCTATTGGGAGAAAACATGAGTAATATTCGTCTGTGAGGAAATATATAGTATGAGTATAATGAATGGAGGAGTAAGTGAATGAACAAATGAGTGAATAAATAAACAGACAATAAGTACAATAAATAGATGTTGGGGAGATTAAAAAAGCCTCAGGTATAGTTGGCAAATTGAAGGCTGTTATGTCCTCCAAACTCTGCTACTAAACAGAGCCTATACTGAAGGAGTTTGTTTTCCCAGCATAGTTTGGAGGAATCAGTAACCCTCAATCCCCCTCGACACCAACACAAGTCCCCTTAAGTGTATATACTGAGTGTACAAGAGGGTGTGTGAGTGGATTAAGTAAGTAGTATAAGTGGCTGGATGGTTGGATGGTCGGTGAGAGTCAAGTAACGATTAAGGTGGTAATTCTTTTTTGTGTACGTTGGAGTGCCTTGATTCCTCCAAAGTATGCCAGGAAACAGACCCAAGGTTAACAAAAATAATGGTGTTCTGTTGCTTGGAATAGTTTGGAGGAATCATTATCTACAAAAAAGTCAGAACTATACGCTCCCCTTAAGGAGGTACAATATATAATAACTGGGGGCCAATAAAATCCTACAAAACTCCTCCAGGAAACAGGCTACCTAGGAATACAAGTAGGGAATATTATGTTTTCTGGCATAGCTTGGAGCAATCTGTAGCCTTCCTTGCAACATTAACCACAAGTGAGTAAGTAAGTACCACCTGAAGTGTTGTTGTTATGTATGTAGGCTACTGCACACATGGTAGTAAGGTAATCATGGTAAGATATCATGGTAATTATCAAGATGGCAGTTGATGAATGGTTTAATGGGGGTCATATATAAGTATTTTAGGATGCTCAGAAAATTAATATTATGCATAGAGGGTTATTTACTCATAATTTCCCCCATGCTATCATCTTGTTTCATCTTATATCATCCCTATAGATACAGACCATTCCCTAAATTGACCAAAACTGGAATATTGCAAGTATTTCTTTTTTCGTTGTATACATCATTATCATGCCAGGTAAAACCATTAAATATAAATTACCCCTAGTGTCATTAGAGAGACAGAGACAGAGAGAGAGAGAGAGAGAGAGAGAGAGAGAGAGAGAGAGAGAGAGAGAGAGAGAGAGAGAAAGAGAGGGAGAGAGAGAGAGAGGTACCGGTAATATAGAGGTAGGAGTGGGGGGGGTCATTACCATCTCCATTACTTGGGGCGTTATGGGAGGGGTAATTTGTACATCATAACGACGTAATCACATGAGTTTTAACAACCCTCTTTACATTGCACTCACTACCACAACAACTACAATACTGATGCTCTTATCCGAATTTTTTGTATTTTATTTTCATCCATATAATTAATCCCTTATTAATGAACAGACATTAATTTGTCACTATATTCCCGTTTATCAGATGTTCCTTTTAATGTCACGATTGTATACCGAAACTTTTTTTTACAGACATGGTAGTTATAAAGGAATTTTGTAAACGTATTTCCTATGTTGATTACTCTATAATTTTGTATTCATTTCCTGGGTTAAATATTTTGTAGTTTTTTTTTTTTTTCATTGATAGGACATAATTATCTGTGTCTTAGTATGCCAAAGATTCAGACAATAATAACATCGGAACGTGAATCCATATGGGCTTTAGGTCTTTAGTTTATAAGAGTCACATATTCCTGTTCAATCTTTAATATAATCGTACTCCATTCTACCTGCCTGCGTGTGACTTCATCTTGTGTTCTCTTCCCCTCCCTGTGTCACCCCTGTGTTTTATCCCTCCATTCCTTCCCATGCCTCCATTTTACCCTCTTATATTATTTTCTGTCTTCGCGTAACCCCTCCTCTTTTTCAAACATGTTTCCTATAATTATTACCCATTTTCCCGCTTCCCCCATACCTCTATCTGTACCTATTACCCCTTTTCCCGCTCCCCCCCATGCCTCTACCTGTTCCTATTACCCCTTTTCCATTTCATTCCCTTCATTCCCATTTCATCCCCCTTTTTCCAGTGACCATCATCTTACTTTCTGACCCTTTCCTTTCCCATGCATGCCTCAAGTCAAAAGCCTCCTCTTCCTACTCTATCTTTTCTTTCCCTTCTTCCTTTCCATATCCCAGTCAGCCATCCTCTCTCTCTCTCAGTCAAAAGCCCCCCTCTTCCTTCTCTATCTTGCCAGCCATTTCTCTCTCTCTCTTTCTCTCTCTCTCTCTCTCTCTCTCTCTCTCTCTCTCTCTCTCTCTCTCTCTCCTCTCTCTCTCTCTCTCTCTCTCTCTCTCTCTCTCTCTCTCTCTCTCTCTCTCTCTCTCTCTCTCTCTCTCTCTCTCTTCCCCAGGTATCTAGGTCTTATTCCTCTCCAGTTATCCCTGAGAAGGCCTCCATCACTCAACGTATGACCAACTCACATTATTTCTTTCATGTCTTTTCCCCCTTTAGCCCAGGTAAAATGAATTAGAGGAGGGGGTCGGGTGAAGAAAAAAAAAAAAAAGAGAGAGAGAGAAGAGAGAGAGAGAGAGAGAGAGAGAGAGAGAGAGACATAAGGGGGATGGAGGGATGGTGATAATGGTAGCGGCTGGATTCATTACCATTACCGTCACTGCTCCCACGTATTCATCGAGACCTTCACTTTAACTCATCACTTCTCTTTTACACCGATGGGAGGAGGAGGGGGGAGGAGAAGGGAGGAGGAGGGGAGGAGGGGGGAAGGGAGGGGGGGTAGGGAGGGGGGGGGAGGGGAGAAGGGAGGGGGGTAGGTATGGGAGTCGGATGGGTGTTGAGGGAGGGGAGCAGATACTAATTATTAAAACATTGAGGATGGAACACCGTGCAGCTCTTTTTTTTTTTTAGTAGGTATATATGGCTGATGTGGAGTCGGGGAAAATGATCGAAGAAGGAGTATACCGTAATGGAGAAGTTTGGAATTATTAACGAAGGAGTGATGGAGAAGTTTGGAAATGTTATAAAGAGGTTGGTAAGATAAAGCAAAGGAAAATATGTTATAAAGAGGTTGGTGAGATAAAAAAAATAGGAATAATTTTACCGTAAGATATTGTAAGATATTGTATTGTTTGTTAGAGGTGTCTTGTTTCCCACCTATAGCGTTGTCAGTCTTTCGTGTTTGTGTTATGTATGTATAATTCAACTCGTTTCAGAATCGTAAGTCAAGGATGTTCATTACTGTACTTTGGAATGGATGTGCAATACCGCCTCGATTACAGAAATGGATTTTTTTTGGAATTAGACATAAGGGGGTGCGGGAATAGGGGGACAGGCTTGATGGGGGGTGGGTTTAGGGGTGTGGGGGGAGTTTTGAGGTGTGTGAGAGTAGGGTGACAGGCTTGGGGTGGGTGGGTTAGGGTGGTGCGGGAATAGATTACAGGCTTTCTACCTATCCCAAGCCTGTCCCCCTATTCCCGCACCCCCCACCCCCCCAGTCCCCCAATCCCCAAGCCTGTCCCCTACCCCCGCACCCCCTTAAACCAGAGGAAATGTTGGCAACTCTAGAAGGGAACATGAGACCTGGAGGTGAGTGTATGAGTATATGTGTATGAATGAACTAGTACGAGATTCATTCAGATATACGAGATTCATTCAGATATATACAAGATTCATTCAGATATACGAGATTCATTCAGATATACGAGATTCATTCAGTTATATACGAGATTCATTCAGTTATACGAGATTCATTCAGATATACGAGATTCATTCAGATATACGAGATTCATTCAGATATACGAGATTCATTCAGTTATATACGAGATTCATTAACGTGGTGTTAAGTGACGACTCTTCCCGTTATGTAAATTTTTCCCTTCAGTGCCAGGTCGGTGGAAAACATTTGAGAGGAGATAAGAACTCATTTAGTTTAACGTGTAATGATATCCAACGTAACTGTGTAATTGAGACATTAGTTAATTTGTGATAAAAGGTGCATGGGGTAAGAGTAATGATATGAGACAGTGATGAAATATTTTAAATAGAGGGTGAGTTGATAGAGAAAAAGAATGTAGAAAATGCAATAGAGGAATTAATTAATAGAGTAGATAACAAACGAAAGAAAAAGGAAGAACGCATATTGAAATACAAAGAATTAACCTAAGAAAAAACAGGGAAGAGTAAATAGGAAAATGAACTACGATTCTGTAGAAGTGTGTAGGAATGGTGGAGAAAGGAAGAGAGAATAAAGGGACAAGGCAGCAGAGAGAGAGAGAGAGAGAGAGAGGGAGATAAATGAGATAGATACAGTGGGATGAGAAATAAGTGCTGAGCTAAATTAAAGATGGAAAGATTTGGATGAAAATTGAAGATCGAATAGAGATGGAGATAAAAGTGGAGGAGGGATGGAGAGACTGATCCTTCCCTTCCTTAATTCCTCTCTTTCATGCCTCTCATCTTACGTACAGTCACGAGCACTAATAAATATCCAGGTGTGCTTCGAATACCTATAGAGACAGTAAATAAATACACAATAACATCTCCATTGGAATGACTTCGTTGGTGAATTGGTGGACTGTCCAAAACTTCAACCAAAGCTGTATACTTATTAGTGCTCGTGACTGTACCTATGTAAATATGCTTATGAAGAGGCAGTGTGACTATACGTGAAATATTCTCCTCGTAAAATTTCACGAAGTCTCAAAACCCAGATGTTAATTAAGGGGGTAATTCTTTTTAGTTACATTGGAGTGCCTTGATTCCTCCAAAATATGCCAGGAAACAGGACCAGATTAACAAATATAATGGTGTTCTGTTGCTTGGAATAGTTTGGAGGATTCAGATGCTCCAGATTTACCAACTCAAAACTTCCTAGTTAACGACTGTGTATAATCTTTGATGTTTCAGCAGCAAAAATGCGGAGAAAAGTTACAGAATATTTTCATCAAAGGGAAATGTAGATAAACTGAAATAATATATCAATGTAATAAATTTATTGGTAAAGAGACACACAGATAGATAGATAGATAAATAAATAGATAGATAGATATATAGTTAGACAGATAAATAGATAGATGAACAGACATATGGATAGATAGATAGATAGATAGATAGATAGATTGATAGATAGATATATAGATGGACAGACAGATATATAAACAGACTTATAGATAGATAAATAGATAAATAAATAAATAGATAGATAGATAGATTGATAGATAGATAGATAGATAGAGATATCGACTGACTGAGAAATGAGAGTGGGAGTTAGGAGGGAGAAAGAGGAAAAGAAAAAGAGAGAGGGTGACAGAGGCAGGGCGAGAGGGAAATGCAGAGAGGGTGAGAGAATTAGAGGGCGAGGGTTGAACATAATTAAAAGGGGAAATGGGTGTAGAGGGGGAGACGACGCCAGAAGGGAGGGGTGACCGTGGCAGGCAGACAGGCAGACAGACAGGCAGGGAGCAGGAGGATTTGGAAAGGGTGGAAGGAAAGTGATGGAGGTGAGATGGGGGAAGGAATGGAAAGATGGAAAAGGTTGAAAGAATGTGAAAGACAAAATGAAGGAATGTGAGGGGATGTGAAAGGGAATATACATGAAGGAAATAAGGAAAATTTTGAAAGAATGTGAAAGAGAAAATGAAGGACTGTGAATATTAAGGTGAAGAGATGTGAAAGGCAATATGCAGGAAGGAAGGAAATAAGGAAAATGTTGAAGGAATGTGGAAGAGACAAGATGGTTGTATGGTATAAGTCCCTTACTTCTATACTGTCACCTCCTTCTGCTGTCCCCTCCTCCTGCTACTCCCTCCTCCTACTGTTCCCCCCTTCCTGCTGTTCCCCTCTTCCTGCTGTTACCCTCCTCCTGCTGTTCCCTTCCTCCTGCTGTTCCCTCCCTCCTGCTGTTCCCTTCCTCCTGCAGTTCCCTCCCTCCTGCTGTTCCCTTCCTCCTGCTGTTCCCTTCCTCCTACTGTCCCCTCCTCCTGCTGTTCCCTTCCTCCTGCTGTTCCCTTCCTCCTGCTGTCTCCTCCTCCTGCTGTTCCCTTCCTCCTGCTGTTCCCTCCCTCCTGCTGTTCCCTTCCTCCTGCTGTTCCCTTCCTCCTACTGTCCCCTCCTCCTGCTGTTCCCTTCCTCCTGCTGTTCCCTTCCTCCTGCTGTCTCCTCCTCCTGCTGTTCCCTTCCTCCTGCTGTTCCCTTCCTCCTACTGTCCCCTCCTCCTGCTGTTCCCCTCCTACTTCTGTCCCCTCATTTCTTGCACACGATTCCCTCTTTCTACTGTCCCTTCCACTTGCAATGCCTTGTCTCAGTTGTAGGCTTCTGTAGCACCAATCTTTCTCTCCCTTTACACCTCACTTAGGCATCTCTCCAACTCCCTCCCACTCATTCCTCGCTCGCTCCCTTCCTCTTATAACACATCCTACTCTCCTTCCCTTCCTTCCTCCATTCAATTCTTTCATTTCTTCTTTCACTTATTCGCTTCCTCGCTCGCTGCCTTCCTCTTGCATGTGCTCATTGTATTCTCCTTCCTTTCCTCCATAAACACAATAGATTCCTTTTTCCACTTAAAAACCTCCCCAACTCCCTCTCTCATCATACATACTGTAGTCTCACCACACCTTCCTCTTCACCTCACAATGCTCCCCCCACACTCCCCTTCTCATCGTACATAATCTCACCACCAACACCCTCTCTCATCATACATAGTATCACCACACCTTCCTCCCCACCTCACAATGCTCCCCCCACACTCCCCTTCTCATCATACACAATCTCACCCCCCCCCCCCCCCCCCCTTGTCTCACCTCACAACCTCGCCACTTATCATGCCCCCGTCCATACCCCTGTGAGACGGCCACTAATGCATCAGGGCCGCCATAATGGACATCCCTTGTGTGTGTGTGTCCCCTGATGACGTGGGTATGAGGCACGGTGTTGCTGTCCTTGAGATGCCCCCGACCCACACACCTACCTACCCTACCGACCTACCTACCTTCCTGACTCCCCCTCCCTTCTCCCGGTCCCACACATCTATACCTATACCTATGCCTACCTGCCTGCCTTCCTGGCCCCCCCTCCCTTCTCCCAGTCCCACACATCTATATACCTACCCTACCTACCTACCTACATGCCTGCCTGCCCCTCCCTTCTTCCCCTGCCACACACCTGCCTACCCTACTTGCCCCTCCTGTCTATCCTTCCCACACACCTACTTAGCTGACCTCCCTGCTTGCCCCTACCTTCTCCCCGTCCCACACATCTATATACCTACCCCACCTGCCTGCCTGCCTGCCTGCCCCTCCCTTCTGCACGAATCTCACTTGTATCTCCTCTTCGTGTCAGCTGTGGCTGGTTTTCTTTTTGCTTCTTCACCTTGCCCTGCTCTGGCTTTTTCTACACATCGTTAGTGATGATAATATTGGCTTAATTAGTGACGATTTATTGGATTATATTGGCCACTCCCTGATAAAGCAAAAACATAGATGAAAAACCCTTACAAGAACTTTAGAAAATCGCCTCGAACTCATTACGTCAATAATTCAGTCAGCACAATGGGACTACAATAATCGAAGGTCGACTTTACAGGTGTATGTTGGAGTTGGTCACGATAACGTAATTTACACGACCTCGCCACACTAACCAGACAGGTGACTACTGCATTTCTTTTCCTCCCACACAACACGTTACATTATCAGCACATTTTTAATACCTTGTACATTTGAAGTGTAATAGAAGAGTAGTAGTATAGTATTTTCTCATTATTATTGTTTTCAATATTATTGGTATTAATAGCTTCTCTTCTTCATTTTCATTGCTACTACTATATTGATTATTTTATTTTCATTATTATCATCCAATTCTTCCCCATCCTCCTCTTCCTCTTCGTTCCTGTACCAACTCCTAATCCTAATCCCTTATCATCCCCACCACCACCACCACAACCACAACCACCACCACCACCACCACAACCACCACACCAACACCATCATCATCACCACCACCACCACCAACACCACAACCACAACCACTAGTAACACCACCACCACAACCACAACCACTAACAACACACCAGCACCACCACCACCACCATTACTATCAGCCCTTCATGTCCAGCCTTCCCCTTCTCCTCAACATCATCATCCGTCATGGTGGTGGTATCGTCATTATCATCATCACTCAGGTTGATATGTTATCCTCGGAGTATTTAGTTATCTCAGTACCCGATATAATGTACTCCGCTCGCTGCCTCTTATCTTGATCACCGGGTCGCCCTCTCTCTTGTATATCGCGGGGGGGAGGGGGGCCGGGGGGGGTCTGTATCATCTCCACCTTCCACCAGCGGCAATTGAGGGAGGAGGAGAGAAGGAGGTGGTGGAGGAGGAGGAGAGAAGGAGGTGGTGGTGGAGGAGGAAGAGATATAGAGGTGGAGAGAGACGATGGTGGAGACAGATGCGGAGGTGGAAGGACATGATAGTAATAAGGAGAGGTGGAGAAAGAAGAGGAACAGAAGGAAGAGGATTTTATTATTATTATTTTTTTTTTTTTTTTTTTTTTTTTGTGGAGGTTGGGTTTTCCTTGGCGAGTGAGTGAAAAAGTACAGCCACAATCAAATAATCACCGACACTTTCCTTCCATCGTGATAAATATCTTGGTACTAAGGAAAAACACGTGTATGATTTTGTAGCACCTTACAATATTAAAATGAGGAGGTTGAGTTGATGTAAGGTGTTGTTGTATGATTTAATTTGATATACTGATTTATTTGCTCGATGGAAGGAATGTGTCAGTGGTTATTTGATTGTAACTGTACATAGGTGATCGAGTAGATACAGTTGAACATGAAGCCTTACTTACAACTATGTATTTCGACACTTGGTACTATAAAACCAAGAAATTGAGATGTATTGTGGCGTTCAGTATGACAGTCTTAGTTTATCTTATCAATAGCATGGTAATATATCAAAAACTATCTTATCGGGACAGAGACTTACGAGATACTCAAGACATAGATAGATCTATACTTTAAAAAATATGTTCAAGTGAAATGCTTGTGTTTAAAGTACGAGGTGTGATTCATGAGCCTGGTAGGTTTTATAGCTGTACTTCTGAATACGTTCATTTGGATTTACTAACACACATACAATTATTCCCAACTCCATACTGGAACAAGAGGAAAGACTAGACATGTGACCCTGACTGCACTAACATGCATTCATGGTACTGCCGAATCTATATCTGCGGTGTCGTTTCGTGGATTTATGGCCCCCTGACGGACATGCAAGTTGAGGGTTGATGATAAGGCCCCGTCGCTGGCAGCACGTGATGTGTCGTGTCTGCTGGCCAATGGTCTAACCTCCTGCATGTTGTTAAAGATTGGCTGGAGAGTATATATGGAGAACGGCATGCCCTGTTCACCATATTCTAAGATTCTTTTTAGTTCAAGGCAATTTATATATGTAATTCAGGTTCACTAGCTTCATAAATCACGGTACTACCTTCATAGTAGACTTTTGTGCCATCAAATTACTCTTCTTTATTTGTACAGCACACTTTACATTCGACATTAAATACATCATATTCATCAGAACCATTTATGGCACTAACTAGTAACCCTACAGTATATCTCAAAAATGACAATGTAATCTACCATCTGCAGATACAGTCACGCCCAATAGTCCTGTAACACCTTTGAAAGAGAAACACCTAACAATTTTACTTAGAGCGACGTAGCAAAATAATACACCTGAGCTACGTAATACAAAAGAACATCACAACACAAAGAACAACATCCATAACACACTAAATCACATGGTACAGTACAATCCAACACAGCATAACAACATAATCAACACAGTACCCTATAATACAGCTTCGTACAACAACAACATACATTAGAACACAGCACAGAACAATTGACACAACACAGCTCAACAAAGCAAGCACACCAACCACACTTCAACACAGCCATTCACGACACAGCACAGTACAGCACAGCACAACACAGCACACTTCAACACAGCCATTCACGACACAGCACAGCACAGCACAACATAGCACAACACAGCACAGTACTACACACTTGATGGGCGACACAGCAGCTGACGGTAATGTCCCTCCCCCGGCGTGGGTTGCAGCCCTATAAACTTATTTTAACTATAATCGAGTGTTGGGGCGCCAGTGTCCGTTCCCTGCCTGCCTGTCTGCCTGTCTGCTTCTGTCTGCCTTACCTCCATGAATGTATTTTTTTTTTTTTTTTTTAGTGTTTGTGCTTATGAGAAAAAGTTTATCTATACATACCTACTTTACCCTTCGTGTTCACTTCTCTGTCATTATGTTTGCCAGCCTCCTTGTCTCTTGCTTCTCTATATGTCTACACGTGTTTGTACAACTATGTGTGTGTTTGCATGTAAATAGAGACATCTGAGTGACTGCGTGTCTTCTCCACTTGCCATTCAGAATGTCCCCCTGCCTTCTGCCAGTCTGCTTGCCACTCGTAATGTCTTAATACCTGTCTGTCTGCGTGTCTGACTGCATTTGATTGTGCTTGAGAGAGAAATGGTTGTTTGACTTTCAGTTTATCAGTTGGCAATGTCCCCAGTTGCTGTTTGTGTATATTATGTCATCCGGTTTCACTATTCGTCTCTACCTGTTTGTCTTTCCATCAATCTGTCTGTCTCACTGTGTATTCATCACTCTACTTTAATTTCGTTCTCCATATCTGTCTACTTTTCTCCCTGATGGTACACATATTTTCTGTTTGTGTTATTATATTGTGCTCATATTTCACCATACCTATATGTCTCGCTTTCTCTCTGTCTGCCTGTCTATCTGCCTGTCTATCTGTTTGTTTCTCTATCTACCTGGCTCCTGTAAGCAATAACCTTCCCTCCCCAGCTGTTCCCAGCTCCTGTGTGTGTGTCACAGTGCGTGAGTGTAATGTGTATATATTGTGTGGCCTTCAGGATTTTATAGCTATACAAGGGCACATGCTGGCACGTATGCCATTATGAACACATTTAAACTGGGTTCATATTGATATAGGGTCATATATGTGTATATATATATATATATATAATATTATTATATATTATTTATAATTTTATTATATGTCGTGTATGTTCTTTTATGAATATATTTCCCCTCTGAGTACTAACAGTTTTAACCAACGAGCTTACAGTAGTTGTTCCGTTGCTTTTTGGTGTGTGTGTGTGTATGTGTGTGTGTGTGTGTGTGTGTACTTGGCCTGACAGTGTTTATATGCTTGCATTAATGTCTCTCTCTCCCTGGGGCGGGCTTTTGTTGTCCTCGTCCCCCTGCCATTACATACCTTGACGCACCTCTAATTACTTCCCTCCCAAATGCACGTAACGCATCTTTGGATAATGGCGTTGAAGGTTGGCATCAAATAAAAGCCCGGGGGAGCATTACCGCTGCACTCATGTTTATTAGTGGATCTTAATTAATGCATATGTAAGTTTTAAAGGCGCATTATCACTGCTTGCCTCACACTCCATTAATATGTTCTTAGTTCGCGCCTGCAATGAAGATAGTTCTACTCCTTTCTATATGAATGTGAGATGTTAGGAATTGTTTGATAATGTATATTTCGTAAATGCAGACAGGAATCCATAGTTTGTACTTTATATGGTATTTTGTTGGTCTGCTGTGTGTTTATTTATATTTCACAAAACAAACGCCACTCACCTGGGAACTCTATACAGGTTTTTATTCTCTACAACAAAGTATGGATGATGAAAAGTTATAAGAATATCCCACAACAGGGAAAGCGTTGACCAAAGACCTATATACAGAAATTATGTTGGCGAGGGACTTGCTTATATGTACAGTGTCGGCAAAAAAAGACGCTACCTCCCACCATGGTCCCACCCTGGTGGGAGGTAGCGTCTTTTTTTGCCGACACTGTACTGTATATAGAATTTGACTGTATCTTCATTCCAAAGTTTGTATCAGAGGGAACCAAAATTCTGAGAGAAAACTGGAGGATAGATTCAGTCAGGGTCCTTTATTAAGGGGACTAATTCGCTTTTGTTGCATTGGAGTGCCTCGATTCCTCCAAAATGGGCCAGGAAACATGCTGGACCAGATGCACAAAAATAATGGGCTTATGTTGCGTATATATAATAGTTTGGAGAAATAATTTGCTCCAGATTTACCAACACCGTACTTCCCCCCCTTAAGGTAAAAAAAACAAAGCGAGCGTGGACGGTCTGAGAGGAAAAATACACTCTAATAACAACTCATCCAGAATCACGAAAAAAATTAAAATAATAATAATAAAAAAAAAATAAAGATACCAGATACTCTTAACATCACCCACACCAACTAAAAACACCACCACCACCACCAACACCACACCCCACCACCACCCACCACACCCCACACCACCACCACCACTACCACTAGCACATGACATAACCATCACAAATAACCTGTATCACCACTACACGCTGCCACTATCACTACCACAAACTATTAATAATACCGCCACAAACGTATGACATAACCATCCCAGCAAAGCATTATTACCGGAGCGTATTGCAAACATCACCAGCATAAACTACTTACTGTACATCACACCCACCTCTACCAGTACCACCACCATCATCACAACATATGGATACAGTCTTCGTTGTCAAATATCACCACTTTTACCACCACCATCACTACCATCATCACCATCATCATAACAAATGGATAGTCTTTGTTGTCATATTACCATCACCACCATTATCACCATCATACAACAAATGGATGAAGTCTTCGTTGTCAAATATCACCACTTTTACCATCACCACCATCATCACCATCATCACACAACAAATGGATACAGTATTCGTTGTCATATATCACCACTATTACCATCATCACCACTATCCCTCACTACTACAACACAACACAGCACCATATGATCACCACATTTTATTACCCCCCCTAATACATGAACTATCAAAGTCACTATAGTACTGATTTTAATTAACCCATGTCTTCTAAACCCAATACCAACACCTATTACTTAAAAGGTTATTAAACTATTGATATATTGGAGTGCCTTGATTCCTCCAATGTATATATATGTACAGTATGTATGCCCCAGGAAACAGACAGAACCAGATGGACAAATGTAATGAATGGTATTTTGTTGTTGCTTGGAATATATAGTTTGTAGGAATCATATAGTTGCTCCAGATATACCACCAACAATGTACTATTTACCCCCTTAATTAAAAAAACTACCACTGTGTTGTTTATCATATCAACCTGACTACCATATCGATCGCTTGATTACTACTACCATGTACAATACAATCTACCACTACTACTACCTACTACTACTAATTTTAACCCCACCTTTTTGTTTAACCTACTGCCACCGTCCACACATGCTCCCTATACCACTTCTAAAACTACCACTGCCTGTGCCTACCATTCCTCCACACTCTAGCTGCCACTTTCACCACCAAGAGCCTCACCTCTATACACAAACTAGGGCCATTTCCACCATATGCCATCACAGAGCAACATCACCATACTATTTTTGTTACTGGCTTCGGATATCGTGTTTTCTACTTCCCTTTGCTCCCTCCCCTCCTCTTTTTCCCTTGCCCATTTCCCTCCTATTTTCCCCATGCCCATTTCCCTCCTCTTTTCCCCATGCCCACTTCCCTCCTCTTTTCCTCTTGCCCACTTTCCTCCTCTTTTCCCCTTGCCCACTTCCCTCCTATTTTCCCCTTGCCCACTTCCCTCCTCTTTTTCCCTTGCCCACTTCCCTCCTTTCTTCCCTTTGCCCCCCTCCCCTCTTTTCTTCCTCTCCCCTCTCCTCTTCCCTTTGCCCCCTCCCCTCCTCTCTTCCTCACCTTTCCTGATCCCTCTTACATTTTTTATATATTTTTTGTTCATGGATATCCCCATTTCATTACTAACTTTATCTTTTCCTTTTCTGTAGCCCCATATCCCATTATCTCATTTTTTCAGTCCATACATGATCCCTTGTTCAGCCCTTAATCATCCTGTCTCATTGATCTGTTTTCCCTTTATTCCCCTTTTTTGCCAACACCTCAGCCTTCTGATTTCCCTATTGACAACGTATCCTTCATTTTCAGACCCCATCCTGCACTCTTAGTTCCCTGTCCACCTTCCAGGCCTCATGCATCTCTACCATTTCCTGACTTCTGCCTTTCATTTCCAATATTTGTCTTCCTACTAATCCCCCTTTCCTAGCTTCCTTCCCTGTCCCTTCCCAGTCCCCTTTCCAAGAACCCTTCCCTGCCCCCTTTCCCAGCCCACTTCCCTTCTTACTTCCCTGTCCCATCCCACCCCCTTCCCAACCCCTTTCCCTGCCCCCTTTTCCAGCTCTCTGTCCCCGTTTCTCGTTCCCCTTCCCCCTGCAGTAACTTGTGTTGGCCATCCCACGTTAATGTGTCCATTTATGCCCATTTTAATACCTACCAATGCTTATTTTTCGGTGTATAAATGGGCGTTTTTTGAATACTAATGCCTGATTTTCTGTCCGTCATGAGTGTTCATTACGGCAGAGATAATTCCCGTCCATGAGGGTGAGGTGAGATTGGGGTTTACGTGTCGGGGGGCGTTGGGAGGGGGTGATTTGGGGTTAAGTGAGCTGTCGTTTGGTGGACTGCCGGGTGTGGGTGTGTGTGGTGAGGTGAGGGAGGAATGAGCATAGAACAAGAGCAGTGAAGAGAGGATATGGAGGCGTGGTAGGTGCATGGAATTTGAAAATTTGGAGTGAATTCATATATCGTGTCGTGAGGTGAGAAAAACTAAGGTTTTTTTGTGTAAAGAGAATTATGATAATGCTATTACAAGTGACAGGGAGGGAGTGGAAAGGACTGCAGTAGGATTGGACGAGCTGGGATAAAATGTGATTGTTTAAAATGATTGGTGTTGGGTATTGTTGAAGATTATAAGAATAATTATCTTACTATCTACCAGACTGTGTAACTATTTAGGTTTAGTGATAGGTACCATGAGTGTGTGAGAAGATTAAAAATAAAAAGAGAAAGGGAGATGCAGATAAGAGAAATAAAAGGTGACAGGAGAACCAAACTTGTGTGCAGGTCTGTGAGTAGAAACGAAAAAAATATACTTAAAAAGAAAAGTAAACATATGACAGGAGAGGCAGACTAAGTGGGGACCTGTTAACGAGCCATGTTATTAGGACCAGCGAATCAGTGTGAGAAAATATCACCCAGGCAACCAACCAATCCTTTCGTCAGTCGGTTCGTCACGATGCTCATTAGATTATGTAAATGTGGAATTCGCTATACGTCTCACTGGCTGTCTACGTCACAAAACAGGCACTTGTTGTTGTTGTTGTTCCCTCATTCAGTTCCTCAATGTGCAAACTGGTTTTTAATTGATGTTCCTCAATATGATTAATTTGTATAGTAAAGACTGAAGTTATAATACGATGTTAAGTGTCTTGCTATTTTGGAATGAGATAATTGTTAAATCCTTTTTGCCTAACACAATCCGATATCAACGATAGTGTGTTTTCTAATGATCTTCTTCATTTAGAATATTATACTTACAGTTAATTCAATTATTAACGAGACAAATAAAGGAGAGCAAATCTTGCCTCAGTGTCCCATTGCGGGTGTGTGTGTTTAGATTTATAATTAAGTGAATATACGATCAACAGTTTTGCTAAGCATTTATTTGTGTTCTTGATATTTACTTGACTGTAGCTTCAACCTTTAGCCTATCAATGAAGAATGATGATAATACGATGAAAAAAGATCCAAAGTACTTGTCTTACAATAATTGGACAGTCATTTGACGAGGATAAATGTATGCTTGTCAATTTAGGAAAAAAATGTATACGGAGACAGACCCACAGAAAGCCAGATAAATTTAAGGACCCTGTGTTCGTGTATGAGTCTTGGTGGCTTCTGATTCCTCCAGATTATGTCACGAAACAAACTTCTTCAATATAGGTGGTGTTTCGTGGCAATGTTTGAAGGACTCACTAACCTCCAATTTTCTGACTACAGCACGGAATCTCTTAAGGTGGTAATTCTTTTTTGGTAGATTGGAGTGGCTTGATTTCTCTAAAGTATGCTGGGAAACAGGACCAATAGAGCGAAAATAATGGTTTTCTGTTGCTTGGAATAGTTTGGAGGATTCAGTTGCTCCAGATTTACCAACACAAAACTTCCCACTTAAAAATACAGAGAGGATAATCATAATATATATATAAAAAAAAAACATCTCGTTACGCCTACCCATCAAAGGGAGGCTATATTAAATTTTAAGATAATTACTTGCTATCTTACTATACGGTACATCATAGAATCCTAATTGCTATGATCGTCATTAGAAAAGGAGTATATTAAATTTTGTCTCGATTTACATGAACTCACTAACCATGTAAAAGCTTATTATTATTATTATTTGTAAAGTAGGAATACCTGGCCTAATCACCTCTAATAATGAACGTGTAACATCGTCTTCGTCACCCAATGCAATGCTGTTATTTTCGCTTTTTTTTTTTTTTTTTTTTTTAAATTATCACGTTGAATCCTGAACTTTTTAACAAGAAAACAAATGGAAAGGAATCCTAGTTTTAGTCATTTCTATCCTGTCGTATTCTCATCGTCACTTTCTATTCCTCGCTTACTTTCTTTTTCTTTCTATTTCTTTCATCTTTCGTCCCTATACCTATCTCATATTCACTTTCTATTCCTCGTTTACGTTCTCTTTCTTTCTCCTTCTTTTATCTCTCGTCCCTCTGCCTATTTCATCGTCACTTTCTATTCCTCGCTTACTTTCTCTTTCTTTTCTCTTTCTTTTATCTCTCGTCCCTCTGCCTATTTCCCTGTCTCCCCAAGCGACAAAAATGTACAGCAGGCGAGGGAGAAGCTGTAATCATGTATCTCCTTTGTAATAAAAATATAAGGGGGCATTCCATTCCCCCAGTCAATATGAATATGCTCCCTTTCTGCTCCCTTCCCTCTTACTCTTCCTTCCTCTTTCCACCCAGCCTCCCTTCCTTCCTGTCCCTCCCCCTTCCACCCTCATCTCCAGTCTCTCTCCCTTCCACTCTCATCTCCACTCTCTCTCATGCCCCTCTCCCTTCCACCCCATCTCCACTCTCTCTCCCTTCCACTCTCATCTCCACTCTCTCATGTCCCTCTCTCCCTTCCACCTCCATCTCCACTCTCTCTCATGCCCCTCTCCCTTCCACCCTCATCTCCACCCTCTCTCCCTTTCATTCTCATCTCCACCCTCTCTCATGCCCCTCTCCCTTCCACCTCCATCTCCACTCTCTCTCATGTCCCTCTCTCTTTCACCCTCATCTCCAGAGCCCTCCTCCCTTCCCTACCTCCCTCCCCCTCCTTCCTGACACACACATACGTACATATTTCCTTAAGAGCCGCTGTACGTAAGGCTGAGAATCCCCACGAAAGTCCAGGGGGAACTAAACCTTAACCAATATGAAGAAGGGGGGGAGGGGACATCGTAGCCTGGTGAGCCTAGCGTGTCGTATCATAAGCATATAAATGACTAAGTGGACACGTATCCGGACTCCTCAACCGCATCCGGAACGGCAGGACGGTTATGTGACCCGATGGGATACAGTGACCTGACCGAAATCTGAATTTTGTTTTCCCTCTCCCCCCCCCCCTCCATTTTTTTTACATTCCTGTTTTTTTTTTTTTTCGTAATTCACAAGGGGTTAGATTGATTAGGTACTATACATAATTATTCACTACATTCAAAGTACCATCAATATTATCTCATGATATTATTCACTATAAGAAAAAAGGTCTTTTTTTTTTAGATTTTGTTGTTTATACGAAGTGCATTGGTTGTTTTCTGTTTTATTTATTTTTTATATTTTTATGTTCTTATGATGATTGTTAGCGGTTCGGTGTATCACGAATTAAAATTATATATTAGTTATAATTATATATGTAGGTGTACCCCTGTATGCATCACCAAGAATCCTTATGACGAGCAAACCCAAATGACTTATAAAAGGATAATAAATAAAGAAGGAATTAACTGAGAAAGCACAAGAAGTTACGAAGAACCGTGAACTAACGAGGGAAGACGATGAAATTATTGGAAATGAGGTAATACTGAAACATTATGACGAGAAAAGAGGAGGAGGGTGATTAAATTGAAAAGAATAATTAATGGTTGGAGGGACCTGAAGTGAGAGTGAGGGAAATTAAGGTGGTAATTCTATTTTGGGTACATTGGAGTGCCTTGATTCCTCCAAAGTATGCCAGGAAACAGGACCAGACGAGCAAACATAATGGTGTTCTGATGCTTGGAATAGTTTGGAGGATTCAGTTACTCCAGATTTACCAACACAAAACTTCCCCCCTTTAATATAGAGAACGCGAGGTGTTATGATAAACAAAGACATTTTAAGAACGATAATAACAACTACTCACTTGAAAATAACATTAGATGATTAATGTTTGGAGATTAATAGGAAGTAAAGGGAGAAAAAGAGAATGAAAAGAGAATACAGAAAGTTCAGTTCCAGCAAGAAATAAGATAAGATGAAATAATACAAAATAATACAAATAATATAAATAATATACAAATGGAGAGACCTCAAGAAAAATAAATTAGAGATAGAGAAAATATAATCATAAAGAGAACCAGGAAAGAATGAAATAGAGAATATTAGTACACCGATTTGAACATTAGAAATACACTATTAGGAAAAGTACCGCAAGAATGAAAATTACGAAAGAGTATATATATTGGAAGTCAGGAGAAAGGGAAATACGTGAATAATGTGAAGACACAGTAGAGAGAAGAAACTAATGGATGGAAATGGAATAGATTGAACACGTGAGGATAAGATTAGAGAGACGAAAAAAGTAATGGATGAGAATGGAATAGATTGAACACGTGAAGAAAGATTAGAGAGACGAAAAAAGTAATGGATGAAAATGGAATAGATTGAACACTTGAGGAAAATAATAAAGAGACGAAAGTAGAGGAAAAGAAGAGAAGAAAAAAGAGGACAATGAACCAAGACAAGGAGGACGTCATAACGAGAGAGGAGTAAGTAGAAGGGGATATTGAACAGCGCCTGGGGACAAAGTAGACGATATTGAGAGAGAGAGAGAGAGAGAGAGAGAGAGAGAGAGAGAGAGAGAGAGAGAGAGAGAGAGAGAGAGAGAGGGGGGGGGGGGAGGGAGGGGGGTGTTAGTAGTCATGGTGTGATTGGATGATTAGTTTCTCACTTAATACAGTTTCTTTCTGTTTGTTAATTTGTTGATGCTACGAATTTTATCTTGAACTCTTTTTACTTCACTCTCTATTTCTCTCTCTATCTATCTATTTATCTATCTACCTATTATACCACCTATCTCACTCTCTCTCTCTCTCTCTCTCTCTCTCTCTCTCTCTCTGTCCATCTTCATGTCTTTCTGTTTATTGATCCATCTGTCCACCAATTTACCTAATCATTTATTCATCTGTCCATCCATCTATCCAACCATGTATCCATCCATCCCCTCCCATCTCTACTAACCTACCTAACTCCCTTCCTCCAAGCAATTTCCCCCAACTCACCCACTCTCGTACCATCCTAGTAGTAGTAGTAGTAGTAGTGGTAGTGGTAGTGGTAGTGGTAGTAGTAGTAGTAGTAGTGGTGGTGGTGGTGGTGGTGGAGGAGGAGGCTGAAGGCTCTCCTCCTCCTCCCCCTGCCCCTGATTCACGACCTTTGTCACGTGTTACTGTTATCGCTATCGTTACGGCCGTCTTTGTTGTAGCATTGCCTGGGGGGCCCTGGAACACCCGCTGTGCCGCCCCCCTCCTACCACCCACCCCAACTATACCACCTCTCTACCTCACCGGGGCTAACCTTGTATGTTTTTATATATACTGCTATGTACTCTGTTATTGTGTGCCTGTGTGTGTGTGTGTGTGTGTGTGTGAATGGGTGGGGAGGTGGCAGAGTGTGAGGACTGGTATTTTGTTACTGTATATATTCTGTTATACATTGAATTATTGCATGATATACGATAGTTATTATTGTCATCACTCACTACTGCCCTTGTTTTACCCTGTGTTGGAAATACTTAGTTATCTTCATCTCGTTGATACAGTGCTATTGTTCTGGCTTTCAATAGAAATTATACAGTTGCAAAACACTCAGGTTTCTAGGTGTTTGTATGAATGGTTAAGAGGAACACATTTCGACTAAAATCAATCCTCTGTAATATAAGCATCATAATCTTATGAGGAACACTGTGTAGCTTTGTATGGTAAGGGTAATGAAACCTGGATTCGTATCGAGACACGAATCTCATTCAAAATTCAAACAAATGTTGCCGGACACAAGACCCAAATATAGTGAAAATTTCACAAAAATTTACAATACACTTTTTGCTCAATCCTGCTAACAAACAAATAAACAAGCAAATCGTACCAATCACATAACCTTGGTAGAGGTATTAGCATTCATTATTATATGTTGCCTAGTTTTACTCTGTCTATCAATGCATTTTAAGACTACAGAAATGTTATTGAATAAGTATTATGCTTTACTGTCTAAACTCCTGTTACCCTCACACTTGGGCTTCTCCGCCTTCGTGTACTTAGGTTTTAAGACGGCACATTGCAAGTCATTCGCTGAAAATGGTGAGAAGTATGTGGTTGCCTAAGGTCATTTCTCTGTTCTTATTTCCGACTCTTTTAACTCTTGTGGTTCGCTACCACTATACTATTTCTACCACGTATCATTCTCTATAGTTGCTGCCATTTGCTTTTTTTTTCTTTGTTATAAATCCACCGCGATCATTATTGCAAAATGTTCTAGTTTCATGTTCAAATTGCTACTGTTTTGTTTTGCTACTGTCATTTTATATCGTCATTATCTGCTATAACGTCTATCAGTAGTGCTAAAGGATATACAGTTACTACTACAACTACTTCAGTGCTCTACTATTACTACTACTATTAATGTTTCACATATTTCAATGATGTTTAGATATGTTTGAGTGTGTGTGTGATTGAATGAGTGTATGTTTGTGTGTGTGTGTGTGTGTGTGATTGAATAAGTGTCTGTCTGTGTGTGTGCGTTATCCCTATTAATACTTACACATCTATCACTTTTTTTTCTGCTCATGCTACCAAGAAATGACTACCTAAACCAAAGTTGTTCCCATTTCTGTGTATTACGAGTACTCCCATCATTAACGTCAATCATAATCCCATTACTACAAAATTTACTCTTACTACTCTCGTTACTACTGCTACTACTATTTCTGCCACCACTATCATACTAATACTTCTGCTGTGACCATTACCACACACATACTCTTTCCTTCCCCGCATGTGTGTAGGAGAAAGCGTAAAAATAAAAGCATCTCTGACCTTTTCCCCTCCCACGGTTACGTCTCCAGCAAATGTTAAGGATGCATCGTATATATCTCGGCTATGAACCCAAAAGGCCTCGTAGAAAGGTCTCGCGGCGTCCCATTAGAAGGCAAGAAGCAAATAAGAGCCGGGTTGGAACGGGGCGTCAGGGGGACATAACCAGGCGACGATTTAATGAAACCTCCATCTTTCTGTCCTTCTAAATATCCTTCCTTTTTGATCGTCACCTCTTGCACACACAGTCTCTCTCTCTCTCTCTCTCTCTCTCTCTCTCTCTCTCTCTCTCTCTCTCTCTCTTTCATTTATCTATCACTCTATCTATGTCTTACGTGTATATCGGGTATATGTGTACGTGGAGGTTCCGCATTGCAATCCCTTCGATTTTTTTACGAGATTCTGGTTATACTTGCGTGTATCATGTCCCGGTATGGGCTGATACGACTCCCACCAGCACCTACCTACCTACCTACCTACCTACCTCCACCATGCCTGCCTGCCCGCCTGCCTACCTTCCTCCTCCTCTACCTCCCTGCCTGCCTGCCTACCTACCTACCTTCCTCCTCCCCCACCTCCCTTGGCCTTTATGGTAATGATTATGGCGAGGGGGTGAAATTTTCGTGTAGTGTAGGAACTCTGGGAGATATTGGATACAGCCGCCCCGGGGACCCCTGCTGCCGGCAACTACGAGCCTTACAGAACAGGTATTCGGTGATCTCGTAGTTGTCAGGCCTCGTGCGGGATATAACAACTGCATATCAAGCAAATAGCGTAATGACGGCAGCTCTCGGCATAAATATAAAATGCATTCTTCTCGCCAGGTGCTCGCGAGAATGTCCAATACCGAGAGCAATAATTGTGCTAAAAGCTTTACTCCACAGGATTATTGTCCTCATAAATTTGGGGATTTTTTCACGGTGGGTGGAAAGGGCGTGCGAGAGACCATTGAGTGCGAACGGGGACTATCTTATCGGAACGGCTTAAAAAAGGAGAGAAGGTAAAAAAAAAGGAGAGCGATACATGGCATTAGAAAGTCGGCAGCAGCAGCAGAAACTCTCAAAATCGGGAAAAATAAAGACTGGACCATACGCGCGGGGGAAAATGCTTATAATGGATGCAGTCTACACCTGCCTTGACGTCTAGTTTCATACTTCCAAAATACGCGGATGCAGTTATGGGTGCCGGGGCTTGAGGGGGAGGGGGAGGGGAGGGGAGGGGAGGTGGAAAGGGGGTATGTAGGTGGTCGGGGAGGAGGAGGAGGAGGAGGAGGAAAACGAGAATGGTGGGGATGGGTAGGGGATTGGAAGAGACAGGGTGGGAGGAGAGAAAGAGGAGGTGTAGGAGGAAAAGGAGGAGGAAAACGAGAGTGGCGGGGATTGGAAAAAAAGACAGGGTGGAGAGAGAGAGAGAGAGAGAGAGAGAGAGAGAGAGAGAGAGAGAGAGAGAGAGGAGACGGAGGACAGCTAGAGAGACGGGGATGAAAAGTGACAGGGTGTGGGAGAAGAAAAAGAAGAAAAAGAGTAGGTGGTAAACGATAATGGGGTGAATAGGTGGGGAATGACAGAGAGTGGGAGATAAGCAATATTCATTAATCGAATATAGTAATTGTTTGCATATTGTAGTTGTGGTTTCTTTGTTGTGTCCAAATATTGAGCTGGCAAGTGATCTGAGGGCTTTACATTTTTGCATGCATTTGTTTTTGATGGCCATGATATGTTAATTGAATGTCATGGATGTGTTGTATATTATGCCAAGTATTTTGCATGTGTGTGTAAACTCAATATATATTAAAAAAAAAAAAATATATATATATATATTATTTAAAAAAAAATAATAATAAATAAAAAACGACTATGGCGGCGGCGGGGCGGCGGCGGCGGCGGCGGCGGCGGCGGTGGCGGGGCGGCGGCGATGGCGGCGGTAGCGGCGGCGACAACGACGAAAAAAAATAAATAATAATAATAATAAAAAATAAAAAAAATTATTACAAAAAAAATAATTAAAAAAAAATATATATATATTAAAATATATATATATATATGGCGGCGGGGCGGCGGCGGGGTGGTGGCGGCAGGGATGCGGCGGCGGCGGCGTCGGGGTGGCGGCGGCGACGACGAAGAAAAATCAATCAATAAAAAAAAGATAATAATAATAAAAAAAAAGTTAATTATTACAAAAAAAATAATTAAAAAAAAAATATATATATTAATATATATATATATATATATATTATTAAAAAAAAAATATATATATTAAAAAACGACGGCGGCGGCGGTGGCAGCGACGGCGGCGGGGCGGCGGCGGCGGCGGCGGGGCGGCGGCGGTGGGGACAACGAAAAAAAAAAAAAAAAAAAAAAAAGTTAATTATTACAAAAAAAATTATAATAAAAATATATATATATTTTATTTAAAAAACAACAACTAATTATTAAAATACGACGGGGGCGGTGTTGGCGACGGGACGGCGGCTGCGGGGCGGCGGCGGCGGCGGCGAGGCGGCGGGGCGGCGGCGGCGACGGGGCGGCGGCGGCGGGGCGGCGGCGGCAGGGCGGCGGCGGCGGTGGGGCGGCGGCGGCGGCAGCGGCGGGGCGGCGGCGGTGACAACGCCGAAAAAAAATAAACAAATAAAAACAAATAATAATAAAAAAAAGTTAATTATTACAAAAGAAAAATAATAAAAACAAATATATATATATATATATATTAAAAAAAATATATATATATTATAAAAAAAAAAAAATATTAAAAAACGTCGTCGTCGGCGGCGGCGGGGTGGCGATGATATATATATATATATCATCGTATTATGTATTAATAAAGTAATATGAATAAGATGGTTTGAAAGACAATGAAAACATACAGGGACCTAGCAGCTTTGGTTTAGTATAAACAAAACTATTCCTATTTACTGCTATAGGCGGGTATAGGGGAGGCCTTGGTTGGGTTTTCATTGTCTTTCTTCCCATTTATATACATTAAAAACTACTATCATTATAATGTCATATGTACATACACATGTAAATAATATATACATGTGTATTTATATATGTAAACAATCTGTACAGAAATAAAAGGCTGGGAAGTTAATGTTTGTAGTCTGGCTATTGTTTTCATACGGCCGCTCACTGACATTTCGATGCAAGATGGCGCCCAGCAAAGCGGTTGTCCAAACTCTTCTATTCTACAGCTCTGACCAAGGCAAAAATAAACAAGCTGGCAGTTAAACTATTATCTATCACAGTCAATTAAATCCAACTCTCTCTCTCTCTCTCTCTCTCTCTCTCTCTCTCTCTCTCTCTCTCTCTCTCTCTCTCTCTCTCTCATAGTATTGTATTCCAAAATATATATATATATATATATATTAATAAAGCTGATAACACATTGATTTTTACTCTCACACCTAAACACACACACAATCATGAAAAGAGAGAAAAAAAAAAACACGTACACATACCCAGATTTTTTTGTTCTTTTTCACTTGCGATATTTCCAGGGAGTATTTTTGTGCCAATGTAAGAGGAAAGTTTGGCTAATGGACCCATAACAATATATTAGCCAAAGTGAGACGCCAACAAGTTATTAGCCTGAGATATTTGCACAAGGGATGGGACCGATTCGCAGACTTGTGGCATAATTACTAAGAAGGCGAAACGACACTTGATTTACGCTTATTTCTCAGGCAAAGTTAAGGTGGAATTTATTGGCGGAAGGTGAGATGAGGGGGAGGGGTAGTGTGTGTGTGTGTGCGTGTGTGTCTGTGTGTGTGTAAATGTTGTGTTTGGGTGTTTGTGTTCGTGTTTGTGCCTCTGTATGTGTGTATATATGCTTGTGGATCAGTACGGTAAGAACTACAGTAGAATGATGAGATTTTTAGCATTAGAGTTGAAACAAGGATAAACTCACTAAGAGAATAGGATCCAGTAGAGTTAGCTTTACTGTATATATGTAGGGGGGGGCAGGGGGGTGGAGGGAGCGAGGAAGGAGTGGGCATATTCGAATTGAGCTCATGGAGTTTGTGGAAAGGTGGAAAGGTTACGAGGTGGTGGTGGTAGTGGTGGTGGAGGAGGGGAGAAGTAACTGTGGGGTTTGCAATAAAGGGAGACTGCTGGTGGTGGTGGTGGTGGTGGCTGGTGTTAGGGAGGGGGAAAGCAGAGGTCATGGAGGAGTAATGGTGACGAGGGTTAGATTGGGTTAGGTCGGGTTGGGTTAGGTTGGGCTGAATTGGGTTGGGTCGGTTTGGGTTGGGTCGGGTTGAGTTGGGTTGGGTTGGGTTAGGTTGGGCTGAGTTAGGTTGGGTTGGGTTGGGTTGGGCTGGGTTGGCTTTGGTGAACGGGAGTGTTACAGAGTTCAGAGGTTATGAGCAATAGAGGTTCGTGAAGGGTTAATGGTGAGGGGAGCTTTGTTTAGTAGATAAGAAAATTAAGGATCTGTAAGCAATGCAGTGTGTCGTGAAATGTTGTTGGTCAAAGATCTATCTTAATTAAAGAAATACAAGTTAAGCGAAGAGAAAAATTGCTAAGAGGAAGTGATTGAGGGTTTACTATATGTGGGTATAGAGGTGAGAAGTCAAGTCCTGGAAGTGTTCTCGTTAAAGGGATTTGTATAAGTAAGAATCACGATGGAAGAGAATCCGTGGAAGTTAGAGATGAAAATATGTTACGAGTTAAGAGTATGTTACAAGTGCCCTTATGCTCGTGAACATAAGGGCAAAGGAGTCAGACGAATAATGGTAAAGTAGAAAGTATTGACCTGGAGAAGATGATGGGTGTGTAAATCATAGCAAAGGGGTTTTGTACAGTAGGAGAGGTAAGAGGGTAAACCGGCGCCTGTCCCCATCACCCAGACTGGCGTGACCACATCAGATTTATACAATATCTTAATACTGTAATCCAGGCGCGTGTTGCTCTCCGACTGTCGTGTGATGTGTGGCAACAGTCTGGTTCGTTTTTGTTCCCTGAGTTATAGTGTGAAGCTCCAGTTTTGTGTCAGAGTCCCATAGCATGCATATAAAAGGTCTGAACCAATATAAACTATTTAGAATATACATAGTGTTTCGTGACTGCAATATATATATATATATATATATATATATATATATATATATATATATATTCCTGGATAATATACGTAAATGAAACACTTACAGTATACCAATGAATAACGTTAATAATAATAAAAGTACAGATTGCAATACACCGGATTACACATTTGATTATGGAAGTACTGTCATTTACCGGCTCTTAGGCCGTAACATTTCAGGAGAATAGTGTTGGTCGTTTTTCCCCCCGGAACTGTGGCGTTATATTAAGGCGCAGCACCCCGGCCGGTCATTGCCAGGCTGGGGGCTGAAGTGTTTCCAATAGATTCCCAACATCTGACTCGGAAAACTCCACCGCCATTCCCGCCCGCCCTAACCGTCCTCTCCGTCTTGGTGCTTGTGCCTGCACTGAATTAAGAATTATTTATTTTACACCTGTGCCGGCAGCGTACTGGAACAATGGGTGAAGCCATAACCCTCCAGCAGGCGGGGAGAGCCACCATTCCAGCTGGCTGAGGGAGCCTACTGACACCATGTAGATTTCCATTACCATGACACCTCAATGTTACCCCGAGCGGGCGACACTACAATAATCTCAAAATACACTCACTACCGCTCCTTGCACTGGCCATTGCTACGCCCTTCTAATCGACACCGGCCTCGTACCCCCGTCCTTACATATCATTTATAGAGGCCTTATATTTGCCTAAGCCTGATGGAACGAGAGCTCTGGGACCCATGGCCAAGGTGAGGCGAGGGAGGCGCAAAGAAAGGAAATAGTCCAATCCCTCCCCTCCCCTCTTCCTCTCACTGGCTCTTCTCTTCTAGCTCTCTAGGGTCCCCATCACATCTTTTTCTCTCCAACTCTTCTCATTTCCTTCCTCTCTTCTTCTCCTATATTCTCTTTTGTTTCATCCTTTCATTGTTATCTTTTTTACCTTCTCTCTATTCATTTCTATTTTCATTTCACATATAGTTCCCATTATTTTCATCACATCTAACCACCGTTCCATTTTCTCCTCCCCATTTCTCGTCTCTCCTCCTTTCTACTCCTTCCACTTCACTCCCTGTCTCCCTCCCTGCCATTTACTCCACCTCTTTCTTCTCTTTCCTCCCTGCCTCTGTTTTCATTTACTTTGCTCTCCTCCTCCAGTTTTTTTCCCTCCCTCTCTCACCTGCACCCCCCCCCCTTCTTCTCCAACCCCTTCCTCCTTTCCCCTTGTTCCATCTCACCGCCTCATCCCCCTCTCCCTCTTTCTCTCTCTCTCTCTCTCTCTCTCTCACACACACACACACTCTCTCCACTGTCTTTCCGGAGCAAACAACAATTTATCTGTTATTGCTTCACCTCTTTGCAACAAATCCTGGGCACTGCAACAGCCGCCACGACCTCCATCTCCTCGTAAACGCATCGAACTCAATTCCCTGGACTTGAATCTCTGCATTTTGCCTGGTGGGTCGTTGGATGGCTTGAGGTGAGGTCAGGTGGGGAAGAGCTTAAGGGGAAGAGAGAGTGTGTTGTTGTGTGCTGCAGGGGGGAAAGGACAGGAGGCCAGAGGTGAGGGCAGGCAGGTGTGCAAGACTAGTTATAGGAGAGAAAGAGAGTGGGAGAAGAACACACACTCACAGAGACACACACACTGACACACACACACATACTGTACGCACACACACTCACTCTCACACACACACACACACATACACACACACATACGCATAATTCATTTATTTATTTATATATGATTTATGTGTACATATATAGGGCATATAAGTATAATATATAATTGTATCTATATATGAATAATTAAGTAACAAGAAAGAAAGTCAGTGTGTGGATGAGACAGATAGATAGACAGTAACTAGGCAAACAGACTCTAGAGACATTGAGAGAGAAAGAGGATAGAGTGTTACTATAGGAGGGGAGAGACGTGCGTTGGTGGACTACATACAACGAACAAGTCATCAAATATTCACACAGGGAGAAGTCTTGGGAGCCATCCAGGAGCATCAGGCAAGTCTGGGTTCCCTTCTTCTTCTCCCGTTTACCACATCAACGCAATGACTAGTTCTCTTATAACCTTAGAGGCTCAATGGTTCCCTCTCTATATACTCCCTCCTTCACCGTATAGAGGCTCACAATGGCTCCCTCTCTATATACTCCTTCCTTCACCGCAGTAGTACATTGAACCATACTCACTTTTTACCTCAGCAACTCATGAATAAAGCGAAATATAATATAACGAGTTAATATATGTTACATTATATATAAATCTTCAACACTTTTTATGCTTCCTAGTTTATATTTCCGTTTGTGCACCTGCATGGAACGTTTTTTTAAGTTAGTCTAGAACGTCTTTGTGCAGCTTAACGTAAAACCATGAGGGAAAAGAGAGCTGCAGGGACCAATACATTAAGAGTCTAGCAGGTAATGTGAAAACTACTCCAGGGGGGAACAGAGGAACCAAGGGAACATAGGAGGGTTGGAATGAGAGAGAGAGAGAGAGAGAGAGAGAGAGAGAGAGAGAGAGAGGGGGGGGGGGAGGTGGTGGAGAATACAGGATACAAAAATGAAAAGAGTAGAGAGAGTGTTATGGAATTATGAGTAGTTAGAGAAGTGATTGAAATGATGTTAAGGAATTAAATGGTAAACGAACACGAGCTGGGAAAAAGGAAGTAAGCCGGAGAAGTTAGAAATAATAGGTGAATCAGAGGAAGAACGAAGGGAAGGAGTGAAATTGGAGGAAAGTAAGCAGGAGAAATTGGAAATAATAGGGGAAGGAGTGACATTAACAAGAGAGAGCGTGTGTGAGATAAAGAAATGGAAAAAGAAAAGGGAGAAGGAAGAATCGATAAGGGTTAAAAAGGAGTGATTAGGGAAGAAAAATGAAGGGCGCACTGGCTGGGGAATAGGACCACCAGGGGTAGGGATGAGGGTGCACGACTAGGGAGAGGGACAAGGGTGACCAGGGGGACATTAGAGGAAGGGGGCGTGGGTGGGTGGGTCGGTGGCTGCGACAAGGCTTCGCGTGTCGCACGGTGATCCCTCCCTGTGAGTTGCTGGATAGCGAGTCCAAAGCCCACTACCCCCTCCCCCCCTCTACTGTCACTGCTCTACCCCCCCCCCCCCTACTGTCACTGCTCTACCCCCCCCCCCACCCTCTACACACCCCTCTTATTCACTCCCTTTTCTCTCTCTCCTTTGCTTTCCTCTCTCCTCTTTCTCTCATCTCTCCTCTTTCTCTGTCTCGCGAGTCTCTCCACACCAACTCCGTTCCCTTCCCCTTATGCCTCCCCCCCTTTCCCTTTACTCCTTCCCCCTCCCCAGGCATTTACATCAGTGAAAAAATCTAAAACTTTTATACAGACTCGCGATCAGAAACGAAAATTTTAAACCCCCTTGAGTGGTGAAAACGCAGCTTGTACTTTCCTATTGTAGTCAGTGGCTATTTCTTTACAGAATAATTCCGCACCAGTGGTAGTGGATTCTCTCTATATATATCCCAGAAAACGCATAGCTGTTTCCTAACGTTGTGTTGAAGTTATGGTTACGTCATGGTGGATTGGAGGAGCCAGTAGCACAATGGTTGGTTCGATGAGCTTGTAACTCCAGAACACAGGCACGATTCCCTACCGTCTAAACTCATAGACAAAGTGTACGAGTATATCTCCACGGTCTGTCTTACCTTATAGTGAAGCATGATGACAACTTTTTAAAAACTCTTCCAACATAATAAATAGAACGATGTTGGAACTAAAGCATAAAAGAAAAGAATATTGAAGCTGAAGTATGATATTTAAAGGACATACTTAAACACAGATATAAATTTAATAAATAAAAAAGAATAGATAGTTTTAAAAATAGATGCTAAAGTTGTTAGTAAACATTTAGTAAGGAGAGAAGAATGGAACTGTAACAGAAGAGGAGAATTCATAAGAGGAGACTTGTGTAAATACCAGCGTTGATCAAGATAGCCCAAACGAAGCGAGTTAGTGAAGCCCTGCACGAGACACGACGGAACAGTTCACAATACTTTTAGCTCAGTTGAATTTATATCCCCTCCACTTTATGAACAGTTGGGGTTAAGAGTTTCGACACACATTAGGCTGACTCGAGCAGATACTTAACCCTTATTTTCGTGTACGCTAATGACAGTTTTGTTTTGATAAATTTATGAGAATCACTATGTAAACTGTTAGTATATTTAGTCTGAGGAATTTAATCTAGTTCACAACTAGATGGAAACTGTCACCTGTTTACCCAAGTCATTCCTCAGGTGCCAGGTTTGGGAAAAGGAAGAAAAATTAGAAATGAGAATGGAAGAGTAGGAAGTGATTATAGACTGGAAAAGGTATGAAAAGTACAAGGTAAAAATTTAATAAACTAACAGATGTAGGTACGGACCAGAGAGAGAGAGAGAGAGAGAGAGAGAGAGAGAGAGAGAGAGAGAGAGAGAGAGAGAGAGAGGCTCAGGCACATACAGACCTTGCATACATCCCCACACTCTGTGAAGTAATTAGCATAAATAGTTATAACAAAAGACAGTCATATGCGTAAATAACACGATCATAAATACGTAACCCAGAGAACTATATGAGATGGGGTAGGGGGCAGCTCATGGTGACAGAGGGAAGAGGGAAGGGGAGGGGGGGGGAGTGGTGGTGGGTATGAGGTGAGGATAAAAAGATGTGGGGGATAACTGGGAGTATAGGTGAGTAGGGAAAACGAAAACAGGGTCGGTCGAGGTAGAACAGGGGTAGATGAGGTTTGGTGAGGCTGGAGAAATGATTGTGATGGGGGTTTGAAGAAATAGAGAAAGTTGTGAAAAGTATAGGGGCATACCTTACCTTACCCCTGAAAAGCGATTAGTTGTAGTGCTTAAAACCATTACATTAACTGGCTTTTGAGCGTGTAATGGTAATCTAAGATAGTCTATAATTATACGGTATAGGGTCACTGTGTCATCCAGGTTATCACAGTTTATATCCCTATGTGTTTCCTTATGTTATCATTTTACCGAGAGAGAGAGAGAGAGAGAGAGAGAGAGAGAGAGAGAGAGAGAGAGAGAGAGTGGAGGGAGAGGGGAGGAAGGTAGGTAAGGTTTCAAGGGGGAGGAGGGATAGTTGACAGAAGGGGAGGGGAGGGATGGTGGGAGATTGGACCATGGGGGATAGGAGGAAGAGAGGGAGGGATGGAGGGAGGGAAGGGATACTGGACACTGACTGAGTATGGCTGTGTCGAAATTCTGTATCTTAATCAGCCAGAGTTACGTCCCCGGCTGATTACTGTTTGTGTGTGTGCTAATGTGTGTGTGTGTGTGTGTGTAGTATAGCATAGTGTGAACGGTGTGTGTGTAGTGTAGTGTTGTGAGAGTGTGCACGCTAAAGGATGCATTTGTGTACAACTTTGTGTGTAAGGGTGTACAGTATAGTTTGTGCATTTGTGTATAATATATTACCGTTTGTATGTGTGCATGTATATGTTTACTTATACAAGTGAATGTTTATGACTTTACGAACATGTGTGTGTGTGTGTGTGTGTGTGTGTGTGTTTGAAGGAGTATTTGATTACTGGATGTCCCCTGCATCTGTACTACTTGGCTTATCAGTTTTGTGTATATGTAAATTTTTTCTCCTTTGGAGAGGGTACAACATGAGTTGCCGTGTGTGTAACTGTGTATGTGTGTGTGTGCACAGTTGATATTCCTCTGTCATACGTCTGTCCCCCTTCTCTACATCATTAAAAAGTTAATGGAAGAAATATGAAGGGAATAATAGGAAAATATAAAGTTATAAACGCAACGAGAGGTGAGTTTTTTTACTGAGGCGATAATTATGAACACACACACACACACACACACACACACTAACACACACATACACACACGAACATGTGGCCCTGCGTGTATAATCTCTTCATATAATCTCTTCTTCTCACCCACTCCACACCAACACTTTTCCTTCCCTGTTCACCTATACCCTCTGCATGCACCCTACACCAACCCCCAACCTCAACAACCCATACTTCGTTGGTGCCCTTCCTCAACAAAAGCAACACCACTCAGCCACCCACCAACCACTCACAGGAACCGAACCCTGGGATAAATTTTGGCTTGGAGTTACGGCTTTCTATATTGTTGGCTCTTGTTGATGACCACTGGTAGACCCTCACTGGCTCCATGGCCTCTCCTAGTGTCGATAACCTCGCCCACCTTGTCGCTCTCTTGGGGGTTGTACACACATACTCTTATACGTACTTACATACTCATATAGGTATACTTTATTGTATATTATAGTAGGTAAATAGATAGATGATAAAAGAATGGCATAGAATGTACAATATATAGGGTGTTCTAAGAAAGCCGGGATACATTTAAACATTTTATTCAGTATATTTTTAAGCTAAGAATGTTATATGAAGTTTCGCCTCATTGCAGTGCATGGTTTACCAGTTACAATTTCTGAAAAATACTTGGTCATTGAGACATTTCATCCTCTGATTCTTATACCTGTATTCTTTTAATTTTTGAGATGGTAATTGCAGAGCCATATATATTTTTCTTACAAGTACATACACTTCTTTATTTATACAGGAATGTGACACACACGCACACATTGTTGAATACATACAATAGAGGTACACGTTTCAGTATATTGCTTTCAGTCTTCCTGGGATACTGGAAAAACGATGATCCAAGAATGTTGTAATCACAATCATCCTCAGTCAACCAGCATACATTGAGTAACCGGTTGTAAACATATCAACACGGCTGTCCATTATCACAAAGCCATACTTCAGTGTCGTTTTAGTTGAGATAAATATCTCCTGCCGCATATCAGTAAAATTTATCATCGTCATCATCATTTGGGTTCCTACTCTCCATGGAGAGTGGTTTCCACCACCAAACAGCCTACCTAGCTGTACCTAACCACTACAGCTTCCAGAAATGAAACACTGGACCCAGAATTATTGCTCCCACTCCTCCTCTGGGTGTAGGAGTCTGTCAAGGCGAACTTTTTCAATTAAACATTACAATGAGTGTGGCGAATCGGCTGTAGTAATCTGGAGCTCCGTCTGTTGGGTCCACAGTAAGTCGAGATCTGGGTCGTTTCTCACATGATACCTCCTTCCCCTTAACCCAGTCTTGCTCCTTTAGCTATTTGTTATGTATGTTAATGCACGCTATCGCTTACAGATATCGGATTATAATACGCACATGTAAATGAACACACGCAAACATGTTCACATAATCAGTGTATGCAAACGTGCTGTGAGACTCATACAGTACTTACACCAATACTCAAACATACATACATACGTACATACACACAGGACAAGTGGATGAACTCAGGGCAGGGAGAAAGAGAGAAAGCAAAGGAAAGTAAGAAAGAAAAGGAGAATGTATGAAAAGGAAGAGACTGAGAGAAATAGAATAGAAATGGGATATAAAAATCTTTGAGAGAGAGAGAGAGAGAGAGAGAGAGAGAGAGGTGGGGGGAGGGGGGAACCAGTTTGCCTGTGAGGTGCCTTAGCCTCAGTTAACCCCCTGCCAGATTAGGAAAGCCTGCTATACTGGGGAGGGACAGACGGGTTTCCTTTTAGCTTCAACATTATCAATCTCATAATTAGTTTTACACGGGAGGAGGGGGGAGATAGGTTTCATTACAGGGGGTCTCGGAATTCTATAATGGTTGGGTGTGTTTTTGTGCTTACTATTTTACATTTCCATTAGAAAATATATTTTTAGTTGCAACAAATTATAACTCGATATTTTTCTCAGAGTATAAAATAAGGATAGTTTTATATCGATGGACATTCATGAAAGAAATAGAAAGGATAATAACTGGAAGATTATTTTTGTAGACAAGCGAGTAATAGAAGGTTGTACAAAGAGAATAATAATCTCAGTTGTACTAACGACAATAAATAATAGATAAAAAAAACTCTCACTAGGAGCATAGTGTGTGTAGCTATTACACTGTATAACACATTTGAACGACGGTAATAACGAAGCTGAGCAAGACAAAAGCTGATGTAACAATGAAATTAGATGACATGAAAAAAAGTAAAAAAAAAAAGAAAAAAAAAATCGTATAGAAAATATAGGGTGTAATTTTAATAATCGTCTGCACTTAGAATTAAAGTTTATAATACGAAAAAAGTGCAAGATTTTAAAATGCTTATGATCGATAATATATTCTGTAAATCCAATTAAAAAAAAAATATAGTTTAGTATTGGTTATTGTATATAAGGCAGAGAAATAATCACAATACTATTTATTATATTGACATTATTAATGATGTACCTGAACCACCATCATATTTACTTTAATCTCTCTCTCTATCTCTATCTCTCTCTCAGATAGCCAGTTATAAGAGTCACAATCCCCCAACCTTTTCGTCAGGTCTCCAACTCACCCCCATGACAACCCCTTCCATCTCACCTCCATTCACCCCCCTCCTCCTCATCCTCCCCCTCATCCCCATTGAACCCCCATCCCTTACTCCCCCCTTCCCCCCACTCTCTCGCATACACAACCTCTGCCACTCCCCCCCCCATTCAACCCCCTTCCATACTCCCCCCTTCCCCCCCCACTCTCGCATACACAACCCCATGAGAGCATAACATTAACTCAAAGAAAATGGTTACCTACAAGCACCCGCTCACACACAGGCACAGACGCTTACAAGCACCAAGGCACTCAAGCACGCAACTCCACACACACACACCGCACACACACAACACACACACACACACACACTCACACACCTCAATACTTCCATAAGCACCCACTTTCACAACTGTTCCACTCCCAACCCCTTGCACCAAACCATTTACACACCACACACACACACACACACACACACACACACACACACACACACACACACACACCACACACACAACACACACTCAACCACCTCGTATACTTCCACAAGTACCCCCTTGCACAACTGTTCCACCTCAGCCCCTTGCACCAAATCACTTACACACA